>SKCR01028787.1:0-71871 GCA_019454045.1 Zanthoxylum bungeanum | reverse complement strand
AGATTGTTGGTAAAGCTCTACTTCCTATATAAGCTTCTGCTTCAACATTTAAATGCTCAAACCGAACTTCAATTGTAGGAATATCAAGCCCTACCCTGTAAATGAATATGGAATATAAAGAAAAATACATCATTAACATGGCCTTAAAAAGAAGTACAAATACCTGTCAATGCGGTCTTTGAGCTTTAACAAGAACTTCTCATTATCTTCTTCAGCAATTTTAACTAGTCTCTCTATGAGATTCCTTCTTTCAATGAATCCAAGATTCTTGATATCAATCTCTCTTGCTTGGCCCCCAGATTCAGTGAGCATCCCTCTTTGCACACGCAAATAAGTGGGTAGTTTTTCAATGGCTGCCCATGTCAATGCTTCTTCATCATCATAAGTATCTTCTTGCGAAGACCTTGAGAAAACATCAAGAGTGTTGTTTCTCCATATGCTTGAACTGCCTAAACGTGCACTGCTGATTCTGAATGAAGCTTCAGATGCATCCATTTGCATTGCTAGTAGCTCAACTCAATGCTGTTGTTGTAATATTATTGTGTCTACATGTAATGTAATGCAAGTTATATAAGCACATAAAAGGCCAAGAGAGGCCTTAAGCTTTCATTTAAAGAAACTCGGAAAAATTTTCATGAGTAATATAGAGAGCAGGAACAGCTCAGTATCTGAGATATGTCTTATTTTTTTACTTTGAGTGTTTATGAATGGACAGAGAGTTACACAATGTCTGTGTTTTTCTATGTCCCTTCAGGCTTCAGAATGTGATTATTTATTAGATTTTTTTTTTTTTAATTTTTGAATTTTTGAATTTTAATTTTAGGTGTTTGATTTCAGCAAGGGGTGTATTGCGTGTATATATAGATTTATAATTACATGAACAATGATGGGTCAACCTTATTTTTTTATTTATTATTATTATTTTTTTGAAATCGTTGGAAATTCAACTGTCAAACCACTCATTTCGGGCCTAAGCGGAGCAGATAAAACCCTCATCTGTCTCAGACACTTACAAAAAACACACTTTCTGGATTCAAATCCATGACCTCAAGATGAGATCATAAACCCTACACCACCAGACCAAGTCTCTTTCGAACAACATGGGTCAACCTTGTTATTGCATGTTTTTCAAAAAGTGTTTGCCATACATACATTCCAAAACTAATTGCCAATAATCTAATTATCAATAGTATTGGGTAGAAAATCCATATTTTTTTCTATAATTATTAATTACGCCTTTACACTTCAGAATTGATAGAAAAATCCCGAAGTTTTGTCGGATTTTGAGATCCCCAATCAAACGATACGGGATTCAAGATGATTTAATTTCGATCGTAATTCAAGATGATTTTTTGTTTGATTCAAAAAATCGATCAGAATATAAGACGATATTTTCATATAAAATTACAATAAAGACTTTTTGATTATCATCCCTAATACAGAATATAATTATTAAAAAAAAAATTTAACAACCCGGCAGTTCTACTTCCAACCATGTCAAACTCATATTTGGCTAATAAAAAACTCGGAAAATCCTTATTTTTTTTATAATAATCTGACGGAACATCACAACAGAAACTTAAATCTCAACAAAATTGGCATATAAGGTTCCACTATATTGTGTGGGCTAACCATACTCGAAGAGATAAATTTATTAAATAAAACTAAAACGTTTAATATAACCTAAGCAAGATGTCTAAAAGATAAATAAAAAGAAGGTATTGGTCTCGTTAAAACCTTAATCAGTAAAATCAAAGAGAAAACCTGAGAAAGGAAAGAGTATCAACCTCCAACCAAATCATTACAAAGAGAATGAATGCACCTAGTATAAGAAGTAAAAATCAGCCACTGATCAAGGCCACCGAACCGGCATGAGATAAATTCATACAAAAGATACCTATATTGTTCTTACAACACTTAATAAAAATGATAGCAGAAAAAAACCCATAAGCATCATTAGAGAGGGAAGTAATCTCACCAAATCAAATATGGATAATCTACTAATCTATATCAAATATGAGAAAATCTTAATTTATAAAATTTTATACTGATTTTTTATCGAATCTATTTTTAAATTCGAATATTAAATTATTTTTAGGATTCAAATTCATGATCAAGTAAATAATAAATTATTATCACGACCTTCAAAATCATGTATTTAGGTACCATGAATATCACTCAATGTTGTAATTGACAACTAGCTGCCGACTTATTATTTTAACTTGAATAATTTAATCAATTAGCACGAAAAGGGCAAGATTCTGCTGAGAAATAAATTTAAAAACAAATTTAAATTACTTAAACAATTGATAATATAATTGACATGTCTCTACTCTATAAAGGATTGTTCCTTCCACCGCACAGCTTAGTGCAAATGATGAATTGTTTAGAAATAATTTTAGATAAATAATTTTGGAATTGCTATGTCCAGGATCAAATTTGTCAATGAAGCTTCATTGTAGGATTTTATTTTAATTTTGTTTAAATACCCAGTAACCACAAGGCACGTGGCAGCAGTTATTTGAAGAAATATAAAGCTGTAGAGATCAATTTATCCAGCTTTATTATGTGTTAATTTATGTCTTGTTTGTAATTAATGACGATGATGTGATGATGATGATTAGTCAGCGGCATCAAATGATTTCTAAAACATAAGCGTACGTATCAAGAACATGACAAATTAAAGCTCCTATTATAAAATTATCTCTAGACTCATATACCGAGTTTTTAATGATTTTTTGTCACGCGTGTATTTATAACCATTTTTCTTTTAAAATCATATCAGATTAGTCAATTGAACTGGTCGAAACCAATCATGAATCCAGTTTGAATGAATCCTAAAAATCAGAATGTAAAAAAAAGATCAAAATCAATGAAATCAGTGAACCGATAAATTGGTTCTTAACCAAGAAACAATTCGAATTTATAAGTTATCTTATATTATCAGTGCAATATTTATAAAGTAGTTTATACTCACAATCAATACTCTCTACCAAATAGTGGGTACCATATAACTTCAATGTAAATTTGTTTACCTTGTAATTTTTTTCTTTTACCACTTGAGTTACTTTAGAATAGCGCTCACGCTCAATAGAAAATAATTCTTAATTTGATAAATATAAATTTAAGACAACTCTCAATTTATGAAATAGTCTTTTAAGCATTATTTATAATCATGGACTTTTATTTGATATCAAAACTAAACTTGTATACATGTAACCGCTGTTAATAGAAAAAAATTCAACATTAGTTGAGAATAAAAATATAAGGCAATCATCAACACTTGAGATGTATATTTTTTTTTAGTACAAGTTAGGTTTTTCAACTTCTATATTTAAAATTTTGGATTTGTTGAACGGTAAGCATAATCTTTCAAATAAAAATATGTTAGTATTAGGTATTGTTAGATAATGAAAGAAAATATTAAATTTATTCTATATTATATTTACAATGTAGATGACCTTTATATATGTAACATAGAAAAGCAAAATAAGAAAGAAATCCTATAATTATGTACAATAATAATGAATATAGAAATTTTAGAAATATAATAAAATCACAAATCTTAAGAACACTAGGAATTATATCTTGAATATTGATTCAATAATAAAGAGATAATGTTATCTTAATATTATTTCCATAATAATATTCCCTTAATATTGTTTCCATAATATTATTTCATTAACACCCCACTCAAACTCAAGCTGGTGACGAAGGAGCAAGCTTGCGTTTGTATCTTGAAATCGGAGATCAGAGTTCTGAAATTGGAAATCTTGAAACTTGGAGGCTGGAGGCTGGAAACTTGAAGATAATTGATGAGGTTTAACCTACGAAACCTAGGGGAGCCAAAGCCCAAGAGGAAGCGTTAACCGATGAAGTTTGAAGGGGGAGCCGAAATGCAAATGGGAGCCGAAGCCTGTGAGAGAGCGAAATCATGAGATGTTGTCGAAGCCTGAGATAGCTAAAGCCCGAGAAAGAGCTGAAGCCCGAGAGAGAGTGAAACCCTGAGAGAGCGCCGAAGCCCGAGAGAGAGTCGAAGTCTGAGAGAGCGCCGAAGCCCGAGAGAGGGTCGAAGTCCGAGAGATAGTAAAATCCCGATAGAAAGCCGAAGCTTGAGATGAAGTGAAATCCTGACAGAGAGCCGAAGCTCGAGAGATAGTGAAATACCGAGAGAGAGCCGAAGCCCGAGAGAGCCGAAATAAGGATGGATTTGAAGCTTGAGAGAGAGCCGAAACCCGAGATGGAGTTGATGAACACTAAAAATTACACATTTATTAAAAGAAAAATTAATCATTTTACACTTATAGTTTCATTAATCCTCTTAATTTATCACATTTGTGAAATAACAATTAAATTTATATTTTATATATCTTAATTATGATTTTTATTTATTATGTAGGTAAAATAATGCTTTAGAAGCTCAACAGGAAAAATAGATATGAACTCTAGGACCCAAAAATCCTAAAAGAGCATGACAGCTAGATTCAAATCGGACTTGAAAAATATTCACCGTGTTTAGATTGGTAACAAAATGAGTTTATAATGTATTAAGTCACGCATGTATTTTAATATATATATATATATAAACAAGAATAAAAAAGACAAAATATAAAAAGACAAAAGTATAAAAAAAAAAAAACAAAAACAAAAACAATAAAAACAAAAAAATAGAGGTGCTCACTTCTCATTTTCCTCGGTAAAATTCTCATGGATCTCTCTTCAAATTTTATGGGATGAGCTCTTATGTGTATTTTTTCTTTTGTTTTAATTTATTTTTCTTTTATTAATAAAATTATGAGTGTTTTTATTTATATATTGTTCTACTAATTTGTATCATGCTGAGATAAAGGGTGGTGGTATGAAAATATATGTGATTTTTATTTATATTATATTTTATAAATTGTGATAATTTATCAAATAAAGTTCATACTTTTTCCAGTTTATTGAGGACTTTTGACTAACTGTAGACAATCCTCGATTGTCACAGATAATACTTGAATCTCATAAATGAGAGAGTGACCTATTAAAGATCTGGATTAATTATAGACAATACGGTTTCACATATATGACTGATTTTATATATTTAGCATAATTGAGAACCTAACTGAACTTGTTATAGACAAATGTTATCACCGTCTATATGGTTGGTTTTATATGTTTTGGCATATTTAGTACCTTGGCAAGACTAATTATCGACAAAAACGAATTACATGTGTTGACATAATTAATATCTAATAATTATAAAATAAATTGATTGAGAAATAATTATATTTTATAATTTATATATTATATAAAATATAAAGAGTGGATCTCATAACCATAGTATTTTATTTTATTAGTTGAATTATTATTTTATCCTATTAAATTTATTTCATATGGATCGACCCCATACTTACCGAGTTATTTTATTACTTCGACACTCTTATACTTAGGAGTAAATAACCACTTTGTGAGTATGTCAAATTTTTGGCGTCGTTGCCGGGGAATAAAATTTAATAGATAGGGAAATAATTAATATTATTATATTTTTTTCACTTTTGTGTTGCTTTGTGTGTGTGTTTTTTTTTTTTTTAAAAAAAATCTTTTATATTTCTTGTTGTTTTGTGTATTTTGTAAAAAAATAAAATACAAAAAATACTTTGCTAAATTATAGTATTGTGAATCTAACTTTAAAAGACCATGTTTACCAAATTTATAAGAAAATTTGATGGGAAGCATATCCTCGACCCATAAAGGGCGTTCAAGTCGTTACTTGACGTAAAACCAGAGGAATATGTGAGCCATAATCACAACTACATTTCAATTTATTATTTTGATTATATTTTTTTTATTGTTTTAAGCTATAACCTTTCTTTTTAGTAGCAGTGTTGTAGATTCAATTGTCAATACCACACGAATCAAGTGATATCTTCTAAACTCTATTTCTTCTTATTCAGACATTGGGGAACATGTATCAATTTGGTTGGGGGAGGGATAGTTGACTAAAATGCTTTTATTTTTATTTTAAAAAAAATTATTATTATTTTGTTTTGTGTGTAAAAAAATAAAATAAAAAAAATTTATTTTTATGTTATTTCTTAACAAGTTATTTTTATTCATTTCCTTTTAAATTATTTAAATTTGTGATTTCTCTATAAAATTATTTAAATTTGATTTTCATATGTTCATTTGACAAGTATTATCAACATATATGGTAACATTTGATCATGGGTTGTAAGTGAAAATTTTATAATATTCAGTTCTCTAGTTTGTTGGAGGCAGTACCTAAAAGTAATGGAGTTTGTGTTTTTATTTAAAAAAAAAAACAAATAAAAAAAGAAAACTAACCAAGCTTGTACTTAGTAACCAGACATCTTGTCTCAGCAAACAGTGATTGTTCGCGTAAAATGGTAGAGCTTGAGTTAAAAAAAAAAAAGAAAAAAGTGTGAAAAAATTCGATTTCGTGGCCCCTCTAACTCGAGCAATTAAGTCCATAAATGTGTTTTGACACTTAGTGCCGTAAGACCAGTTGGTTTGGGAGTCACTTACTCAAAGCTCGTTAAATGGAATAATGAGAAAGTTTAAGAAAATCAGACACTTTTCTTTTTGTCATCTGAGATCCGAGCAATTACGTCTGTATGAGTGTCTTAAAACCCAGTGCCATAAAGCCAACTGGTTTGAGAGTCACTGACCCAAAACTCGTTTCAAGGGTTGAAGATTTATTATTCAAAAAAAATATTTTTTGTATATAAATAAACTATCATTGTCAAAAATGTGTAAATTATATATGATATAACTTTAAGAGAAAAATATTATTCTTTTTTCAACAATACCTATGAATATTGTGGGCATAATAAATTGATTGATATTTTGTCTCATGTGTGTATGAAAAAATGGTAAAATGTACAGAGGATTTACTTATTTGATAATTTAAAAAGAAAGAAAACAATTACTAATTTGGATAAGAATTTTTTTCTTTTTAGTTTTCATTTAAATTACTATGGACTAATAATAAGCTGGTTGGGAGTGCGATGAACACTACAAAATACACATTTATTAAAAGAAAAATTAATCATTTTATACTTGTAGTTTCATTAATCCTCTTAATTTCGGACATTTGTGAAATAATAATTAAATTTATGTTTTATATATTTTTATTATAATTTTTATTTTTTGTGTAAGTAAAATACTGCTTTGGAAGCTCAACGGGAAAAATGGATATGAAATATGAACTACAGGACCCATAAATCCTAAAAAAGCATGACAACTAGATTCAAATCGAACTTGGAAAATATTCACCGTGTTTAGATTGACAACAAAATGAGCTTATAATGTATTAAGCCACACATGTATTTTAATATTTTATATATATATATATATATATATATATATAAGCATATTATTATAAAAAAAATAAAATAAAAAAGACAAAAGACAAAAGACAAAAGACAAAAGAATAGAAACCAAATTATAAAAGACAAAAGTATGAAAAAAGAAAAAAAAAACAAAAGTATAAAAGAATTTAAAAAAATATATAATTGTCAATCCACCGAGGTGGATTGACATCTTTCAAATCTTGCAAATTGCAAGACTTTGCAAATGGATCTTTCAAATCTTACAAATTACAAGACTTTGTAATTTGCAAAGCAAGAGGTGAGCATCTCTTGGTATAAATAGAGGTGTTCACCTCTCATTTTCCTTAGCAAAATTCTCATGGATCTTTCTTGAGATTTCGTGGGATGAGCTCTTTTGTGCATTTTTTAATTTGTAATTTATTTTTCTTTTATTAATAAAATTATGAGTGTTTTTATTTATATTTTGTTTTGCTAATTTGTATCATGCTGGGGTAAAGAGTGAAACTAGTGGTATGAAAATATATGTGATTTTTATCTATATTATATTTTTATAAATTGTGATAATTTATTAACTAAAATTCATATTCTTTTCAATTTATTGAGGACTCTTGACTAGCTGTAGTCCCTAATTGACACAAATATTACTTGAATCTCATAAATGAGAGATAGTGGACTATTAAAAAATTTGGATTAATTATAGACAATAAGATTCCCCCTATATGGCTGGTTTTATATATTTGGCATAATTGAGTACCTAACTGGACTTGGTATAGACAAATATTATCACCGTCTTTATGACTGGTTTTATATATTTTGACATACTTAGTACATTGGCATGACTATTTATCCTCAGAACGAATTACATGTGTTGGCATAATTAATACATGATAATAATGAAATAAATTGATTGTGAAATAATTATAATCTATATTTTATAAAAAAAAAAAGTAAAAATTATTTATATTTTCAATATTAAGAGTAGATCCCCTAACCATAGTATTTTATTTTATTAGTTAGATTATTATTTTATCATATTAAATTTATTCATTGTGGATCTACCCCGAACTTACCAGATTATTTTATTACTTCGACACTCTTATATTTGGGAGTAAAGAACCACTTTGTTAGTGTGTCAAGAGTGAAATCCCGACAGATTGTCGAAGCCTGAGAGAGAGTGAAATCCCAACAAAGAGCCGAAGTAAAAGCCCAAAAACCCACACATGAGTGAGGTTATCCAAAAGAGCTGGAATAAGCGCAGTGGGTGAGGTTATCCAAAAATGGTGGCAGTAGAAATGAACGAATCCTTCACTTTCTACCCCAATAATTCAGCATAGAAAGCTTAAAACGTACTGAACATCTAATTCATGGTTGTAAAGTTTAACAAAAAGAAAAAAATAGATTTTAATTGAAAGATGAGAGGGGTGAGATTTAATTGAATGTTGCGATTGAGATAAGGATGGATAATAATAATACTATGAAGAGCATTGGACGCCGAAGATGATGCAACTTGTTTGGATGGATGGTGGTACAGACAAGACATCGGACAAGGTGGCGAGGCAAGGTAGCGCGTAATGGTCACGCAATGATGGTAGTTGTGATCCCCCATGCGCCGATGAGAATTAGAGAGAGTGAAACTATAAAAATCAAAACCTAGTGTCTGATATTATGTTAAATGAAAGAAAGTTTTGAATTTACTCTATATGAATTTACAATGATATGAGTTTTATATAGGCTACATAAAAAAGCAAAATAAAAAAGGAATCATATTATTATGAATAATAATGAATATAGGAAATCTCCATATAATAGAGAAATACAATAAAATCACAAATTCTGAAGATATTATAATTCTATCTTAAAGATTGATTTCATAATAAAGAGATAATATTTCCTTAATATTATTTCCATAATAATATTCATTTTACATTGTTTTCATAATAATGTTCCCTTAACATATATTTTTTACAATATCAATTGATTTATAGAAAAGTTACATTCCAATAATGATACGAAACTCAAATGATTAAATTTTTTTCATAAATACCAACTCAATACAAGTGTCACCTTTTAATTTTTATAAAGTATATGTGTCTTCCTTATATATTTTATCATTTCATTGTAAAGAAAAAGATACTTTGAACGCTCATATTATATTTATACAGACTAATTTTCGCTTGACGGATTAATATTGACTATACCTCAAAAGGGATGAGAACAAGACCCCGAAGACTGAGATAGACCATGTCCGATAATTATAAGAAAAAGACTCGTAAGCTAATAGAACCATGTCTGAAGACTTCTTAATTCACTTACGCTATTATGAAAAATTGAATCCAAAACTTAAATGGAATACATATGACATCAAACAAATGAGATAGCATTTGTAAATAAAACAAAAAAGTGACAACTTCCCAAAACATTACTTATATATTGGGGTTTCCAAAGTAAAAAAACAGCCATATAAACACAAACACAAAAGATCCTGAAAGATCTTGCTTCACCATGCATTGCATGAATATGCATGTGGCTTTTACCTAACGTAATATTTATTTTATGTTTCTTGATTCTCAATATATATATATATATATATATATATATATATATATATATATATATATATATATATTAATTGAAGTCTCCAAGACACATATCATGATATGATTTTTGTTCACAATTTTGATAATAATTATAAAAAAATAAATTAAAAAAACTTTCCCAATTCAAACTCAACATTAATATTTTGGATCTGTGGATCAATCAAAATCCCATGTCCCATGTGTACGAAATCCCCATAGCCCCGGAGAAAATCTTCAGTTTCCACAGTCAGATACTTCATTAATCTTTTATTTTTAAAATTTTATTATATATATAGTTTCATATATATACTTTATTTAGAACTATATATATATATTTCTTGATGTTATTTTTGGTACATGAATCTTAGTGGGTGGCATGAAGCCCTAGTAAAATTAAATTGTCTGCACGATGTGTGATTGATTCACCTTATTAATTAACTTCTTGGTATTTGCTAATCAATTTGATGCTTCTCCAGTTTCCACATCTTATGAGCCAGCAAAACCCTAACCATTCTTTCTGTTAGATGACATTATTATATAGAGATAAATTCATATAAGCATCGATCTATATATTTTAAATCTATATATATTCGTTGGCAATAAATTCACATCACCTTTAGCAAATAAAAAATAAATAAAAACACGAGATCGATATTATTTTGATGATGATTTTATATCCATGTTTTTATCTTTTTTTAGTCTTTATACATTGCTCTATTTTTTGAATCCTAAATTATTTATATGATGAGTGGTGGTATATTTTCATGTTGAATTTATGGGATTAATTTAAAAAAATTACCAAAATAACGACATGAATATTTTGAGTCAATTTTAAGAATGCGAGGATCAACTAGAATTTGATCGATACCTAACCGAAATGAAAATTTAACTTTACATAACTTTTGTCCAATATTATTTGAAATTTTGAGGTGTTAACTTCATGATCAATGACTTTATTTAGGATTATATTAATAAATTTGTTTTATATTCATAGACGAAAAATAAACTTTGTTTACTGTCTGTCGGTTGACCCTTTATAGCATATGATTGAATTTCTAGGATTAAAAACCTTATATTAATATTTATTTATAAAGTTTTAGTATTTTTGAACGTCACATATCAATGAATTATTAAAAGGGGTATTAAGACAAGTTGATCAAGATTGGTATTTTTAGTATAATTCCAAAATACCACCAAATGGAATCTTCCTCAGAAAAAATTCTCCTGTTTAATTACAAATATATTGCATGTTTTGTCCCATTAATTCTAACATGTCACGCCAATGGCTTCCAAATTTTAAAATATTTTCTATTCAACTCACTTATATATCTTTTCTAATTAAAAGAGAATAGTCCAATGTACGAAGGTTCCCGCTAATACAAAATTTCGGAAGGACATATGTAATACAATCTTATCCCTATAAAAATTTAAAGATTATTTCCAAGATTCAAACGGGTCACAATGGACAACTTTTATCGTTGCACCAAGGTTCACCGTTTTATATCTGTTGTAACTGGGAAAAAAAAAAGAGATGCTTTAGATAGTTTTGATCATATTCTGTGGTAGCTAGAGTACAAAGGATTCGATTTTGCTAACAGCCAGCGTAATATATACTACTAAATGCTTAAGCTATATACAGTGTATTTGATGAACTAAATTAGCAAATTAATTAGTTGCTTTCAAGTATGGTTTATTTCTTAATCAATGTGCTTAATTTAACAAGTCCTATATATATAAGGATCATCATGTACTTGTTTACTGCTTAATTGCCAAATAATATTTGATTCAAAGTCTCCTGATAATGACAATTGTTGGGAATATTAAGCAAGCATTATTTGAATGTTGTATTTTTATACATTAATATGTCAACCCATAAACGAAAGGTATGTAGTCCAAAGGTATGATTTAAAGAATATTCCTCCAAATTTGAGTTTATTTGAAATTTGGATCCATTATTGAGTTGATCGGTTGTACTAAATATTTCATAATTGTATGTTATGAGTGTTTTAATAATAATGTACGGTTAAAATTTTATTACATTTAAATTATTATTTAATAATTACTAATCACCATTTGTAACAAGTTCAACACAAAACTTAATTTTGCCACTGAACCAAGTTCGTATAATTGAACCCAACAAATGGGTGAAGAAACATGAGAACAGAACTGTGCTGTGCATAGACACAACAAAAGAGTACTGTGCAAAGACATAGTGAATATATAGCAGAATAGTACTGTGTAGTGTGTTGTACAGAGACACAACCTACATGTCAACAAAGATGGTAAATCGGGACAAACCAGAGCTATGCAGAGACATAGTCGGGATAGCTGTCAGATGACAATCGTTTTGGATGCAGCTGGAGGGGGAGAATTGTTGAATCCATAAGAAAGCTTAGAGTGTAAGCTTGTTAGTGTGTGAGGTTTTTTTGTACAAGTTTTGTAATACTTATAAATTCTATTCAAGTAATAATATAGAGTATTTATTTGTTCTCACAAAACACTCTTCAATGGTAAGAGAATCCAACGACTTAGAGCTGGATATTCAACGACTTATGAAATGTAGTAAATTTTATGATTTTGTTTTGGTTACAGGTTGATAATTGGAAGCAGCTGTGCATTCAAAACTCCTTCCTGTTTGTGAAGATTTTGGTGAATGAGATCTTTGGGTTGTTTGGATTGATTGTCAGAATAATTATGTCAGCTCAAGCTCAAACTCCTTCCTTTTTATGCAGATGGCTTGAACCTTAGACCTTAAAAACAAGATCCCAAAACTCAAATCGCTATTGACTGAATATTTTACTCCATTGGAAGTACACCTTGTTATTTTGATTTACTAGGTTTTGAATATTGTCTTGACAAACTTATTTTTTGCCATAACAATCATTGAACATTTAAAAAAGTCACAAATTGTCAAACAATTATTTTCAATCATTTATAGTTTCTATTGGGAAAATTATGCATGCACCACCTTCAAATTGTTGAAAACACATAATTAATCACACCGGCTTTTTTTTAATAATATCATTGTAGTATTCCGAGTTTTTTTTTTTTTTTTTTTTTTTTTTAATTTTTTAAATGTAACAGTAATATTTTGAGTTTATGTTTAATATCAAATAATAAATTTATCGTTTAATATACTAATGAGTCGCGCGACTGAGAAGAGGTTAGGGATGGTAACAGATCGGGTAAGGTACCGAGATATCAATACATATACATGTCATGTTCATTCAATGGTTACGGAAATTGTCTCATTACCCGCACCTAACGTATTGGGCCCCCGAATATCCAGTACGGATCCTAATTTAAACGGAGATTCCAATACCCGTACTCAACCTTATATTCTTATCCTCTCTAATATATCGGGCCCAAGGGCCCAACCACGCGGGGATTTTTGAGCAGTATGGGCCTTGGTAAAAGGCTAATAAACCATCGAATGGACGACAGAAACGTCGCGGTGTTATGTGAACAACAAAAGATATCACCAAAATCTTCTGAGAGAGAAATAACAACCAAATCTGAGCAGCGTTTCAAAGCGAGCGAACCAAAAATGGCGTCGTTTTTACAGGCACTTATAGATCCAAAGAAGAACTGGTTAGCAGCTCAGCACATGAAATCTGTATCGAAACGCCTACGCAGATACGGTTAGCGTTTTTTCGAAACCCTAAATCTTATTTGTCATCTGTTAAACATGTGTTCGTATTTGATTGAATCGACCCTAAACAGGGCTTCGTTACGACGATCTGTACGATCCTTATGAGGATTTGGATATCAAGGAGGCGCTCAATCGGTTGCCACGCGAGATCGTTGACGCCCGTCACCAGCGTCTCAAACGCGCTATTGACCTCTCCATGAAGCACGAGTACCTCCCTGAAGATCTTCAGGTATTTGTTTCGTCACTGATAAATTTTCAAAACTTTGATTTTGTTACTAAGCAAGTAGTTGTTTACTGTTTTGTAAAATATGGGGTTTCTTGGGGAATATATTAGATCTTAAATGTGTATGTACTATGTAGACATGTAGTGACAGTTGATGATATGATAATTTTAGAATTTTGGGGTAATTTGTGAATGGCTTGGTTATAATTAGGGAAAATCCCAATAGGGATGGGGCCGCAGCGCCCGGTAATTAGGATTATGTAAGGGGATAATTTTATATACTCATTGGTTGGACGAGTCGGATACGGAGACATCCCTGTTCAAATAAATATAAAATCCCTGAATGAACAGGAGGCCCAGTACATTAGGGGCGGGTGAGGGGATAATTTTCATACTCATTGATTGAACGGGGTGGGTACAGACAGGTATTGACATCCCCATATCATACCCAGCCCGTTGCCATAATACTTTTGATTTAAGTGATACATCTTGCCATCTTGGCTTTCGCTTGTATAATTAGTTAAAGCAAGTATTTGACTAGCGGTTGAGTTTCAATGGGTTCTTATAGGTGTTGTTTGCAATATTTCAGGCTATGCAGACACCATTTAGAAGCTACCTGCAAAATATGCTGGCTCTTGTAAGTGTTTCCATAACATATACACTATTATGTATCCTTTTTCAGGTTACTAGATGTTGATAATATTATATGTTGTTTTTCTACTTGTTTGTTCAAGTAAATATGACCATTTGATTTGCATTAGTTTTTTACCAATCATATTTGCAGTTGTAGTTGAAGCTTCTTTAACATGTAACAATTACATAGATTTCAAAAGGTTCCATTGAATATTTCTATAGATATATATATCAGGATTATTCGGTACTTAAGTTGGTTGTCAAGCATACTTGCATTCCATTTCCAGTGTGTCAATTGAAATAAATACAGCAGTTTTCAGTCCCTAATAATGTACTTTTAGTAAGTTTATCTTACCAGAGTATAGCAGAACAGCTTAAAAGTAAAAAGGAAGAATTCCTAAGCTGTGACTAATGAACGAACATCGCGTGTTTAATGAAAGTTTGGCTTCATCTTTATTGGAAATCCAAGCCGTTAAGTTCTGCTAAAATGTCTCGTTGCTTGTGTTTTGCAGGTGAAGAGGGAAAGCGCAGAACGTGAGGCTTTGGGAGCTTTGCCTCTCTACCAGCGCACCATTCCATAACTGATCTTAGTGTGTCATGTAGCCATTGCTAAACTAAGTGATTCTGTCAATTGATGCAGAATGTTCCGGAAGCCTTTTTTTTTTTTGTTATTTGCGTCAGTGTGTCAACGTTATTACCACTTGGTTCCTGGCCATTTTCCAATAAATACAAGACAATCAAACTTAAAACTTCCCTTCTATGTTTGCTTGCAATAAAATTCTCTACGTTCTTGTTGAATGATGAGACTTTGACCTTGCAGTTCATTTGAGGCAATTTTATATTGGTTTCATATTGGTTTTTGAATCAAGATAAAAATTATTCCGATTCCTTGATTGAATGGTTAGAGTTCTGAAAAAACTAATTGGGATTCTTGATTTTTTAGGTAATTAGTCCGGATTTGGAATGAAAAAATCATACCAAATCATGTATTAGTGTATTGAGCGGTATGGAATCCCTAGTCGGATTTTCTTATGATCTCATTGCAATTTGGTCATATAACATGTTTTGATGGAGTAAACGTTTGGTATTTTTCAAGTTTTTTTACCCGTTTTAAGTCACCAAAAACTCTTCTTGAAAGGCGACTTTTAGTCCTTGCAACTTTTATTGTGATTTGGGCAAGTGCTGTGCTAAACCGCTATTTTAATTGTTATTGGTATTGCGATTAAAAAAATATGGTGAACATATGACAGTTCACAAATACCGATGTATAATATTTTTTTTATGTTGAAAAAAATAATTGTGATATTCTTTTTTAATATTTTGATGATGAGTGAAAGTTAAAAAAGATTTGAAGTCTTGTAAAATTCATTTTTGTTTAATCATGATTAATAATCATAATTTTTTAACGTTAAATTAATTTTGATTAAAATATAATTTTATTATCTGATCAAAAGATCAAACCACAATACCAAACATTGTCATTATCTACTTATTCCTTGACGTGTTTTTCTTCTTGCATAAATTTTTACCTCTTAAACTCTAACTGGCTCCAATTGTTAACCATTTTAACTTTCCTTTTTATCAGTCTTAGAATGTATGCCCATATTTAGACCACCGTACATAAGCAAATTAGTTTCTTCACGCTGATTTAATTCACAAACACAAGCAACAGCTCCCCAAATATTCGACCACAAATCTCCTTCCCAGTTTACCTTATGTATAGATGCATTACGTGGTCCGTCGAGAACGACAAGGAGTTACAATCTTTTCATAATCCGACTTAAACTCGGATAAATAAGGAAAGATTCGAGTCAAGTCTCGGGGAAAAAAAAATTATTGAATTTTTATAACATGAATCCTAAATAAAAGATCCATGTTGCCAGAACCCATATAGTGAAAAAAAACTTTATTTTATTTTATTTTTGTTTTTAGTTTATAAGAACTTGCTAGCAGTTCTGGTATACAGTCTTCTTGAACTATGTCTGAAAAAGAAAGTACTTTTAACTAGAATTTGCCGCCGAAGTGTAATGGCAGAAGATCTTTTTGTCCTTATCATCTCTCAGTTCTTGATCTTGACTTGTCCAAATTTGACTTTATCATTGGACATATGCATGTGATGACCTTAATGAAGGAATGGCCATGCAATAATTAAACCATCCTCCTCTTTGTCTATCCTTGCATTACATTATCATCCATAGAAAGCTCCCACATCTTCCATTCTTCTGTGCAATTTCCACCGCAACTCATATCTTGATAATTATTAGACATTTTTATTATTTTTAGATATGTAAAGAATAAAAAACAAAATTTTCTTTAATGAAAGCAAATAAAGAAATAGTCTAAAATGATAACTAAACGAATGTCAAAATCAACAATGACTGGAGAAAGAAATTTGATGCAAGCATTGTGAGTTGTTAAGATATCATTCTTTATAATCATCTAAGCTAGTAGGGTTGCATCTCAATCTACAAATCTATTGAAGATGTCCAATGCTATGATACCCAAAGGTATCAAATACCCATGGGTTCAAAGTTGTATGTTTAATAAATATGTAACTGATTTCATATTTTAAAAAATTTCATATTTATTGATATACGTTGTATGTTTAATACTCAAAGTTACATTGAACATGCAACTTTGTTATCCAAGGGTATGTGATACCCTTGGGCCCATTGAAGATTCATTTTCATGTATAATTAATATTGGCAATTAAAATAAGGTGTTTATCTCAAACTAAATCAATTCAAACAAAAATATTTTTTCACCGAATAGTGCGACAATATATTTCTATGAACTTTCATTTCACTCGTACAGTTTACCATCTGCAATTGAAACTTGACAAAAGTGTAGCACATGAAAAGTGTTAAGAGTGTATGTCCTAAAACATATGGTGGATGTCGTAGTTTAGGGCGTAATATTTTGTAATAAGATTTATTATTTATTTAATAAAATGCATTTATTTTCTTCACATCGTTACATCCTTATTTTATGTGTATGTTCTGAGACATTATATCAGATAAATATCGTTAGTTTAAAAGACGTTTGTAATTATGAAAGTAAACGATATTTATATAAGTCTCAAATTAAGTTCTTGGTAAAATGCGATTATTATACATGACAATAACATATCACTTAACCAATATTATTGTGTATCGCTTGGATTGACATTTGATGTTAATATAATGTATGATGAGTCTCATATCATAATGAAGCAAACAATAGGTATCTTTATTAGTATAATGAAATATCGAACACGACCACAAAACGTAAGATCACATGGTAATATTATCTAAGTTCATTGATCTTTGTAATAATACATTACTGTTTTATATCCTATGACCTGAGATCACATGGTGACTTGTGCAATAGTATTCATGATTTACTACTATATCCTCATTTGACTAGTCACATCCTTTGAATAAATATTAGATGGTCTTGAACTATTAACGTACGAAGTGAAGTCATGTGTGCTTCAAGAAGGGATCCAATAGTTTTGATAATAAAAGTTAAAGATGTTTCAAGGAAACACAAAGTTATGGATATAAGTCTTTGGCCAAAGCAGTCGATATCTTAAAAATATCAAATGTAAGAGATCGAGTTTTGAAATATTTCGAATAATAAGCATTTGACCTAGCCATGATCCCAGACTCTATATGAACATAAATATCGGAAGGAATGAGATGACATGCTCGAAGTATATTCTAACAGATTCATATGTTTTCACACTTCATTCATCGACTAAGGGTCATGGTGTTGGGTTTCTAAGGCAATCCCAAGATCAATCCAAGCATAAAATCATGTGAATACAAGAAGAAGTATAGCGGAAATATACTTACAACGATCGGATGTAGGATGTGCTGATCACAAAAAAAAATTCTTTGAGAAGTTCCTCCAAGCTCCTCTTTGAATAATAAATCCAAGCTCCTCTTTGAATAATAAATCCAAGATCCAAGCTTTGATCTTTGATTCCAAGCTCAATGTGAGAAGTTTCCCTATCACCTTAGTTTGATTCTTTGTGTGCTAGCACTTGAAAATTTTGAAACAAAATTTTCCTTGTTCTTAATGAAGCTCACACAATGGAGCTTTAGGAGAGAAAGATAGTTTTTCTATTTTGTTTCAAAGTGATGACTTGTGTATTTCATTTTCCAAAAACAAATATCATATACCAAATCTCAACATTTGGTAAAAACTCTTTCATCACATCAACTTGAGTGTAAAACAAGTTTTCATCAATTCCTACACTAACTTCCATCACCATAAAGGTAAATGACTGGCTAATGGCGTGACTTGATGTGACTTGTGGACCCCACTTGAATTCAAAATCTGAGTGGGCCCGTAAACACTCCTGGGCTCGGGCTCGTTAATTCTGAATTAACGAATTTTCCGTTGCGACGTAATTAAATCAAATTTAATTAAATAATTATGCCTAGCAAAATTACTTTTCACGTCGCTCGCGAATTAATTCTAAATTATTTCGTTCGCCCGAATTAAAATATAATTTTAATTCCGTTATGAAATCTAATTTCATTTAATATATCGAATATATTATTTTATCTATTAATTCCAAATTAATCGTTTTCTCTCTTCAAATAGTATTTTATCCCAGATAAAATCTCTCCGTAATTAATCATATATTAATTATGTTCGAATCATACGTCATCGGTGAACTTCGGGAAGTGACCCATGAGATCTCTGGATATGTTGGCAGTAAATCAGGTCGTCGGACTATCCGAACACCTGAGTATCTCGTACTACATTTTTACCAATTTACGAGACATGATTGGCTTCTAGCAAAGCACATTGCCTACCCAATTCTCCAGAAATATTCTTAAAGGAATATATAATCTATGTCAGGAGTAGTATACGTTGTATTGCGTATTGCGATCCAGTATCGGATGTCACATGTTAGGCCTGAGGTTGGAATAGTGTCTGCCCCGTACGAAGCATATATCGGATCACAAGAAACTAGTCTCTTTATTCGGATAATCATGACCTTGTCATATTATCCCGATGGTTGTAACATATTAGATTACCAGTTCTGTATCCTTGTGTGATCATCATCTCCATATGACTGAAGTGATACTTCTATCTTAACATCACATCCAATACACTACGATTCTCAATAAACCCAGAAGATGCGTGCACAGAACCTGTTAAAGTCCCGAACGACCAAAACCAAAGCGTATTGATTGTCGCAAGTACTAGCGATGTATGTCTCAGGTTAAGACCAAATACATCTACCCTGATTAGGATTCCCATAGACACATAGTCATACTACCAATGGGATTCCGATGGGTCTATCCAGAGCGAAACTATTTCCGTACCATCGGTAAACACAACCTCATATCACATTTGCATAAGTATCCAAGACTTAAATATATGAGAACTATGCTGTTACGCTTCCATAACACGCACAAGTGCAATACTAGTCTATTCCGCATTATCGATGTCCAATCTTGATAATACTACGACTAGGGATATTTAATAATTAAACCGTTATGGATTGATACTGTCTCATATTTTATAATACGGAACTAATCATAAGGACTTTTATCATTTATATATTAAAGTAATCTAATTACGAAATGATAAAATGCAATTTCCATTGTCACATAGTTAATTTGTACAAAACCACAATGTCTTTTACAAATAATGACGCTATGGGTCATAATTGTGCAACAATCTCCCACTTGGCCTATAGCCAGTCACTCAAGCATCTAACACCTGAACTATGTACAGTCGCTCAAAATTTTGCTGAGGAATAGCTTTCGTCAACGGATCTGCAATGTTGTCATCTGATGCGACCTTCTCGATCTTCACATCGCCACGATGTATGATCTCACGAATCAAATGGAAACATCATAGAACATGCTTGAATCGTTGATGAGACCGCGGTTTCTTAGCCTGTGCTATAGCCCCGTTATTGTCACAATATAATGGAACGGGCTCAGCTGCTAACGGAACTACTCATAATCCAATTAGGAATTTACGGATCCAAACTGCCTCTTTTGCTACTTCAGCTGCAGTAATATACTCTGCTTCTGTTGTTGAATCGGCAACAGTCTCTTGCTTGAAAGATTTTCAGCTTACTGCTCCGTTGTTCAAACAAAATACGTACCCGGATTATGACTTAGAGTCGTCTTTATCGGTTTGGAAACTTACATCAGTATACCCAGTTACCTCAAGTTCTCCATCTCCATAGATTAAGAAAGCATCCTTAGTTCGTCTAAGATACTTAAGGATATTCTTAACCGACATCCAGTGACCTTCACCTGGATCGGCCTAATAGCGACTACACATACTCAAAGCATACGAGTCATCAGGTCGCGTACATATCATGGCATACATGATGGATCCGACTGCCGAGGCGAATGATATCCGACTCATGTTGTCTTTCTCATCTTGAGTTTTAGGACACATGTCTTTAGATAGAGTGACGTCATGTGACACTGGAAACAACCCCCTATTGGACTGATCCATGTTGAATCTCTTCAACACTTTGTCAATGTACGTGCTCTGAGAGAGTCCAAGTAGCTTTTTAGATCTATCCCGGTAGATCTTTATTCCTATAATAAAGGCTGTTTCTCCCATATCCTTCATGGAAAATTTTAATGAAAGCCAAGATTTCACCGATTGTAGCATGGGAATGGCATTGCAAATAAGCAATACATCATCAACGTAAAGGACAATGAATGTTAGTGCGCTCCTACCAACCTTCTTATATACACAAGGATCATCCTCGTTTTGAATGAAATCATATTCTTTTATGATCTCATCAAAACGTTGGTTCCAAGAACGCGATGCTTGCTTTACAAAACTTGTTTGCAAGTCTTGGTACGATAAAACCGTCAGGCTGTTGCATATAAACATCCTCCAAAAGGTTTCTGTTAAGGAAAACAATTTTGACGTTCATCTGACATATCTCGTAGTCAAAATATGTAGCAATAGTAAGCATTAACTTAATGGATTTAATCATGGCAACAGGTGAAAAAATTTCATCGTAATCGACACCATGTCATTGACGATACCTTTTCGCTACAAGCTTAGCTTTGTACGTTTGTACGTTGCCATCCATGTCGGTCTTCTTCTTGAAGATCCATTTGCAACCAATAGGCTTTACGCCTTCTGGTGCATCAACCGGTATCCAAACTTGGTTGGTGTACATGGAATCCATTTCGGACTTCATGGCCTCTTGCCATAAAGCGGAATCGATATCTTGTATCACTTCCTCATACGTAGCCGGCTCGTTATCCTCAATAAGATTGATATCCACATGAGGTGGGATCAGAAACCCATACCTCTCAGGTTATTTTCTGACTCTCTCCGACCTACGCGATTCTTGTGTATTCGAAGATTGTGGTACAATTCCATCTCTGATGGACTGTTCATGTTCCGTTAAGGATTCTGTGCCAGGAATAGTATCACTCCGATTTTCATCGAGTTCTACTTTCCTCCCACTTACCACTGCATCCAGGAATTCCTTCTCAAGGAAAACCGCATGTAAAGCAACAAATACTTTGTTCTCTTGTGGGTGATAGAAGTAATATCCTTTGGTTTCCCTAGGATATCCTACAAATAGGTATTTATCCGATTTGGGTTCAAGTTTGGTACCTTCCAAATATTTGACGTATGCTCAGCATCCCCAAATCTTCAGGAATGAGAAACCCGATTTCTTCCTGTCCATATCTCATACGGAGTCTGTTGAACAGACTTTGAAGGAACCTTATTCAAAATAAGTATTGCACTGTTCAATGCATATCCTTAGAAGGAAATAGGTAGCTCTATGCGACTCATCATATACCTTACCATGTCTAACAAAGTTCGGTTTCTCCGTTCAGACATACCGTTTAATTGCGATGTTCCTGGAGGAGTCCACTGTGAAAGAATACCATATTCTTTCAAGTAATCAAGAAACTCATTGTTTAAGTATTCACCACCACGGTCCGACAGTAATGTCTTAATACTTTTCCCGGTCTGTTTTTCTACTTCATGTCGAAACTCTTTGAATTTCTCAAAGGTTTCCGACTTGTGTCTCATAAGATACACATAACCATAACGCGATGCATCATCCGTAAAGGTTACGAAGTGTTCATATCCACCTCTAGCCTTGCTAGACTTGGGCCCACAAACGTCACTATGAACGGGGGCTAACAGTTCGATGGCACGTTCACCCTTTCCGCTAAATGGTGTTTTAGGCATTTTGCCTAATAAACAAGATTCACAAACGTCATATGAATTTGGATCAAATCCGTCCAATTACCCACTCTTCGAAAGTGTGGATATGCGAGTCTTGTTAATATGTCCCAAACGATAATGCCACATATAAGTTTTATCTTTCTTACTTACTTTAAGCCTTTTGTTTGTTACATTATATGTTTGAGATTGATTTATATTCAAAATATAAATACCATTATTTATATCAGCAGTGCAAATCTCCATATCATTTTTATACATAAAACACCCAGTGTTTCTAAATACAAAAGTATACCCACATTATGCTAACATAGATACAGAAATAATATTCCTAGTCAAACTAGGTACATAATAACAGTCTGAAAGTTTAAGTACATGCCCCGAGGGCAGTTCCAAAACAAAAGTGCCAACGGCCAAAACGACAACTCGTCTCTCATTTCCAATGCGTAGATCAATCTCCCCTGAGGCTAGTCTCCTGCTAATCTGTAGATCCTGCATATCAGTACATATATGAGTACCACAACCAGAATCAAAAATCCAATTTTTAAAATTACTAGTAGACATGTTTATTTCCATAACAAACATACATGAAGCCGATGTCTTGCCCACTTTGATTTCCTTCATGTCTGCCTTGTACTCGAGGCAGTTACGCTTCCAGTGACCCCGCTTACCGCACTACAGACATATATCTGGGATTTATCCTTACCCGTCCCAGAAAGTTTTGACGATTTGGCCTTGCCCTTCTTTTTCTTCTTCTTCATTACACCTCCAGTCGCCTTGGACCAAGCCCTCAGAGTCTGAGATGTTGAAGCGAAGTGTGCCTTGCACTTCTTGCCCTTTTTGAGCTCTTTTTCTACTTCGCGCAGTATGGACATCAACTCTCCAAGAGTTTGGTCTTGGTTCATCATATTATAGTTCATGATGATCCCACTCCAAGTGTCGGGGAGAGACTGTAAGATCAAATCTATAGAAGTCTCAGCCTCGAAGACAATGCCCATCTGTCCCAGCTGCTCAATGTCAGCAATCATCTGTGACACATGGTGCTCGACAGATGTACCCTCTGACAAGCGAGCGCGAAAGAGCTTATTCTGCAACTAATATCTTTGCGATCTAAGATTAGATCGATGAATATCATGTAACTTCGCCATCATCTCATAGGGATCCAATCCCTTGTTTTGAAGACGAAATTACGAAGTCATAGCAGCAAGCATTACCGATTGAGCAGTCGAGTTGTCATCGCTATGAGTCTTCCAAAGCTCTAGCTCAAGCAACTGCTCAGGTAGGGGCTTAGGCCCAAGAGGACTCTCTATAGTGTAGAGCAAATTCTCAGATCCCAAGACAATCCTGAGATTCATATCCCAGTCTTGAAAGTTTGTGTCATTAAAGACATTGTCGCCCATGATAATATCTCTAATGCTTAACTTTCCTGTCATCTTAATTGCAATAGTCAAACTATTCAATTAACGATGTATGGGTACAGTCTAACTGTTACAAGAAAAATAATAAAATATTAGTCCAACTAATAAATATAATTGACGAAATAATTTGAAATCACATAAAGCCAAGTATTTGAACGAAATTGCAAATCAATACTAGCCTCCCACTATTTTTCGGCGAGCCCCTAACCCTATGTTGAGTACTCGGGAAACCAAGTTTCCTAGTGGGATAGGATCCCGTTAAATAACACATAACCTTGACTTTGGCCAACAAGTTGTATGATATTTAACTAGGTAGATCTTTAAGATCAATTGGATCTCATCCAATTCCTATATCCGGTAGGTGGACCTTCAAGTCCGAAATATATATACAATATATATGCCAATATATCCAATATATTTTCCTAACATTTTCCTCTGAATCAACTAAGCCTTGGCTTTGGCACAACAAGCTTAATGATTCCAGTTAAGCGGGACCCACTGACTTTGGAAAGCTTCATAATCGATGTCGATTGACAAGAAGTGATCTTGACTTTGGCCAAAAAATCACAACTTGGACAAGACATACGGCATGGAACAAAGCCTTCATGATTCAAACACATCCGCGATAGACAAAGGTCTTGACTTTGGCCAATAAATCAATGCCAATCTTGGATCTTGAGAATGAGTCACTCAATGGAAGGAAAAATACTTAATATTTGTTGAGGATTTTTCGCGTAAATTGGAAACCAATTATCTTTGATTAGGTCTCATTATACACCCTTAAGCATGCATTCTGAAAGCATAATAAGCCGCGGTAAATAAATTAATAATGATATGCGAATGGATATCTCACAAATTATTCATAGAACAAATCACTCCATTTCCTCTCCCCGGCTAGCACTATTCTAACTTCTATCCAATTACATAATATAATAAGATAAACCTCATTAACATTGAGAGAAATTAGGTGAGAAGAGAATTACAAAGAATCGAGAGATAAAGGCTGGACACGCATGTCCAATTTAATAAATTTTAAATTTACAACAATTTCCAAAATTGTCATTTCCTTTCTAATATCCATCTGATATACATTATTCATTCAACACTCCATGTATTCACACAAAGCATGTTATTCAATCAATCTAATCCAATTAATTAATCTTTGAATTAAGTGATCATCCAATGTTTAAACAATGATTTGATTTGCGCTAGTCCAACTTGTTTAAGAATAAGTACTCAAAGTATAAATTCTTGAATTATATCGAACTATAATTTAAATCTAATTTAATTTGTATTCAATACTAATTCTATATTTAATTCCAAATTAAATAATTCACTTTTAATGCGCTTTTACGACTTAGATTCTAAATCTAATCCTTAATGGGTCTCAAAGTCCAATTAACATCCAATGTCATTTAATTAAAGTCCAATGGGCCTTCAATTAATTTCTTAAGGCATGAGCTTTGGTCAATATGGGTCAAACCAAATACCAAGGCCCAATAAAGAATCACCCTATTTGTCAAGAAATCAATTTTGGCCCATTCGGCCCAATTAAATATTTAAAGACCATATATTATATTTGGACTTAATAAAATGGTTTAGGCCCAATTTGGATCCAATCCAATTGTCCTAAACCAACTTGGCCCAACCAAGCCCATTAGGCCCAAATACAACATCTTTAGCCCAATTCCAAATTAGGCCCAACTAATTAAATTTTAATATTCCAAATATTATGATTTAATTAATTAAAGTGTATTGTCATAATTAATTATCCAAATTAACATTTCCAAAATACTAATTTAATCAATTAATCATGCTTTATAATAATCAATACATGTCCAATATTATTGAAACAAAATCAACTCATTTTCATGCTATATTGGTCACGATAATTGTAAGGATTTTATATCCGATTTCGATTTCAATCCTATTAAATCACAAATCAATATATCTCATGTATTTAAACACATCCAATGGTTTAAAAAACAAAAAAATCACCATGACCTAGTGTTACTATACATTTGGCCAAGCCAAAATTATTGGGGAAAATTAATCCAATTAATTTTACTTAAAATTGATCATGCAAAATGATCATGCATAACTCTAAGTTATCAACATACAAGTATACTCAAACAAACAATTTGATCAAATCATGCTCAAATCAAATTTACCCAAATTTTAATATATAAACCCTAATCATATTTCATGCTCAAATAGGCTCCATGATACCATTATTGGGTTTCTAAGGCAATCCCAAGATCAATCCAAGCATAAAATCATACGAATACATGAAGAAGTCTAGCGGAAATATACTTACAACGATCGGATGTAAAAAAAATTCTTTGAGAAGTTCCTCCAAGCTCCTCTTTGAATAATAAATTCAAGCTTCAAGCTTTGATCTTCGATTCCAAGGTCAATGAGAGAAGTTTCCCTATCACCTTAGTTTGATTCTTTGTTCTAGCACTTGAAAATTTTGAAATTTTTTTTTCTTGTTCTTAATAAAGCTCACGGCAATGGAGCTTTGGGGGAGAGAGGGAGTTTTTCTATTTTGTTTCAAAGTGATGACTTGTGTATTTCATTTTCCAAAATCAAATATCATATACCAAATCTCAACATTTGGTAAAAAGTTTTTCATCACATCAACTTGAGTGTAAAACAAGTTTCCATCAATTCTTACACTAACTTCCATCTCCATAAAGGTAAATGATTGACTAGTGATGTGACTTGTGGGCCACACAAACACTCCCGGGCTCGGGTTTGTTAATTTCGAATTAACGAATTTTCCGTTGCGACGTAATTAAATCAAGTTTAATTAAATAATTATTCCTAGCAAAATTACTATTCACGTCACTCGCAAATTAATTCGTTCGCCTGAATCAAAATCTAATTTTAATTTCGTTATGAAATCTAATTTCGTTTAATATATCGAATATATTATTTTATCGATTAATTCCAAATTATCATTCTTTCTCTTCAAATAGTATTTTTTCCCAGATAAAATCTTTCTGTAATTTATCCTATATTAATTATGTTCGAATCATACGTCATCGGTGAATCTTCGGGAAGCGACCCATGAGATCCCTGGATATGTTGGTAGTAAATCTGGTCGTCGGACTATCTGAACACGTAAGTACCTCGTACTATATTTTTACCGAACATGATTGGCTTCTAAAAAAGCACCGTGCCTACCCAATTCTCCAGAAATATTCTTAAAGGAATATATAATCTATGTCAGGCGTAGTATACGTAGTATTGCGTATTGCGATCCAGTATCGGATGTCACATGTTAGGCCTGTGGCTGGAATAGTGTCTGCCTCGTACGAAGCATATATCGGATCACAAGCAACTAGTCTCTTTATTCGGATAATCATGACCTTGTCATATTATCCTGATGGTTGCAACACATTAGAGTACCAGTTCTATATCTCTGTGCGATCATCATCTCCATATGATTGAAGTGATACTTCCGTCTTGATATCACATCCAATACATTACGATTCTCAATAAACCCAGAAAAGGTGTACACATAACCTGTTAAAGTCTCGGATGACCAAAACCAAAGCGTATTGATTGTAGCAAGTACTAGCGATGTAAGTCTCAGGTTAAGACCAAATACACCTACCCTGATTCAGATTCCCATAGACACATAGTCATACTACCAATGTGATTTCGATGGGTCTATCCAGAGCGAAGTTGTTTCCGTACCATCGGTAAACACAACCTCCTATCACACTTGCATAAGTATCCAATACTTAAATATATGAGAACTATGCTGTTACACTTCCATAACACGCACAAGTGCAATACTAGTCTATTCCGCATTATCGATGTCCAATCTCGATAATACTACGAATAGGGATATTTAATGATTAAACCGTTATTGATTGATACTGTCTCATATCTTATAATCCGGAACTAATCATAAGGACTTTTATCATTTATATATTAAAGTAATCTAATTACGAAATGATAAAATGCAATTTCCATTGTCACATAGTTAATTTGTTCAAAAACCACAATGTCTTTTACAAATAATGACGCTATGGGTCATAATTATCCAACACATGGCATGTTGTTAGGCGTTTACCCATAATCTGTGGGATATAATACAGATGAAATATTAAAGAGTTAATATCATCTCACTGCTACTCGATAATGAATTTAGGACGGTCCCACAAATATAGTTATCGTTTATGTTACAAATTTAAGGATGTTATTAAAATTTAATAAATGATTATTTGGCAATTAATATGAAAATTAGATTTTCAATTAAAATATGATTTCCTAATAAAATTAGGACATTCAAAATATTTTGAAAATATTAATTTAATCAATAAATTTGAAATATAAATTAGATTTAATTGTTTAAATAAATAATTTATATTCATATTAAATAATTTAATTTAATGTAATTTAATTTTAAATAATAGTTAGTTAAAATTAAGTAAAGTTTAAATTAATTAATAGTTAATTTATTATTTGGCCAAAATATATTTAATCTATTGAACTTTAATTTAGTGGGCTAGCACCCAATTAATTATAGTCATAATATGGATTAAATAAAGAAGTTTTATTTTGATAAAAAATTCTTATTTAGTCAAGTTTTCCTAATTATTATTAGGGAATGAGTCTTAAAGAGACCAAATTTGATTCGGATAAATCTTATTGTAGTGGGATACAATTAAGACAATTCTCATGCTAGAAATAATCATAAAATTCGGCCTAGGGAGGTGTGATTCTCTTCTTGGCGGAATTTTTGCTCTCTCTTTCTCTCTGGTTTGTTTCCAAATTGTTCCAAGATTGTTTCAAAGAAATTTATTTTTTTGATCCCCGATCTAAGACTTCAACGTCCAAGAAAGAAAAAGAGTTTATTGTTCTCAAAGTGTAAGCAATTTGTTCGTAGATGGATTAATTTCATAGTTAAATCTTTTCGATATTTCTTTTTTTTGGAGGATTAGTGTCATTAAAAGGAAAATTAACATGCAAACAAACAAATCAAAACCAGAAAATCCAACCAAACCATGCAAAACCCTAAAACTTGAAATATAATGAAAAACCAGGAAAAATTAAAAACGGATCCAAGTCGAGATCTCTCTTTCTTTAAGAACTTATTAGCCTTCGTCATTGTGCTCTACGGATGCAATGTGGCTAACATTCTCCCAGGATTTCTTGGATACTTCTTGTTCAAATGGCACTTCTTAATAAGTGTTTAAACTTGGAATATGGTGGAACTCTCTCAGACTCAAGAAAATAATAATATGAGACTTCTTACTACTTTAATTTTTGGATTTTGTTTCAGATCTTTAGAATGAACATGGAGGCCTCCTTATAAAGGCATGGAAGGGTGCCTTAAGGGCACTCTTTGGGTTGGGGTGTAACCCTCCAAAGGGTTATACCCATCATGCATCCCTTGGAGTATAGAAGCATGTTATACTCATTGGAGGACATGTCCCTATAGGGTACCATCCAAGGGCCATGTCACTCCTCCATCTAAACCAATAATATTTGAAGAATTTACAACAATCCCCCACAATTCTTCAAATATTCATGCAGACATTTGGGAGAGTTTCAGTGAACTAAAGCTGCATCGAAATAGGTAACTTTCTCCTTGAACCTTTCGTAGTTAATGACAATTGGATTTATTTGGCAAACCAGTGACTCATAGTCTTGAACTGTTCTACAGTTGGTGTAAACCAAGACAATTGTCAACACACAGCTTTACTTTGACCATTTCCCGTTCTACAGTTGTGTTTATTTCGGTCGTAAACATCGGTCATGGATTCATCAAGCACTTTAGGGAAATTTGCCTGTAAAATCCCATGGAAGCTGCCTCACTTCTTACTTGAAATAGATGATCTACTATGAAGCGATAATCTGTCTTTACCCCCATTATGACTTATCTCCTAATATAGTGATTATCAAAAGCCTTAGCTTATCCTAACCTTGACAGAAAACACTATGCCTCATTATCGGAATAGAAAAAAGTACAAAACTCTTGAGTGCTTTTTTTGAGTTGCACAAAGTTTCAGTTGTCCCTTTTAAACCTAGATCTTGGGATCTACAGTCAGCTAGGTTGGGTTTTTACAGTAATAGTTCTTAATTTATAAGGTTCAAGCTCATTCCCCTAGATGACTTCTCAATTTGCTCTCTATGTAAACCTTTATTAAGTGGATTCGCTAGGTTTTCCTTCGACTTAACATAATCGATCAATATTATGCCACTTGAGAGCAGTTGACATATGGTATTATGTCACCATCCAAGGGCCATGTCCCTCCTCCATCTAAACCAACAATATTTGAAGAATTTACAACAATCCCCCACAATTCTTCAAATATTTATGCATACATTTGAGAGAGTTTCAGTGAACTAAAGCTGCATCGAAATAGGTAGCTTTCTCCTTGAACCTTTCGTAGTGAATGACAATTGGATTTATTTGGCAAAACAGTGACTCATAGTCTTGAACTGTTCTGCAATTGGTGTAAACCAAGACAATTGCCAACACACAGTTTTACTTCCCGTTCTACAGTTGTGTTCATTTCGGTCATAAACATCGGTCCTGGATTCATCAAGCACTTTAGGGAAATTTGCCTGTAAAATCCCATGGAAGCTGCCTCACTTCTTACTTGAAATAGATGATCTACTATGAAGGGGTAATATGTATTTACCCACATTATGACTCATCTCCTAATATAGTGATTATCAAAAGCCTTAGCTTATCCTAACCTTGACAGACAACAATATGCCTCATTATCGAAATAGGAAAGAGTACAAAACTCTTCAGTGCTTGTTTTCAGTTGCACAAAATTTCAGTTGTCCATTTTGAACCTAGATCTTGGGATCTCCAGTCAGCTAGGTTGGGTTTTCACAGTGATAGTTCTTAATTTATAGGGTTCAAGCTCATCCCCCTCGATGACTTCTCAACTTGCTCTCTAGGTAAACCTTTAGTAAGTGGATCCGCTAGGTTTCCTTCGACTTAACATAATCGATCAAATTATGCCACTTGAGAGCAGTTGACGTATGGTATTATGTCACCATCCAAGGGCCATGTCCCTCCTCCATCTAAACCAACAATATTTGAATAATTTACAACAATCCCCCACAATTCTTCAAATATTCATGCAGACATTTGAGAGAGTTTCAGTGAACTAAAGTTGCATCGAAATAGGTAGCTTTCTCCTTGAACCTTTCGTAGTGAATGACAATTGGATTTATTTGGCAAACCAGTGACTCATAGTCTTGAACTGTCCTGTAGTTGGTGTAAACCAAGATAATTGCCCACACACAGCTTTACTTTGACCATTTCCCGTTCTACAGTATGCATGGCAGAAAAGCCCGGGCCCGGCCCGGCCCGGCTCGGCCCGGCCCGGCCGGCCCGGCTCGGCCCGGCCCGGCCCGGGCGGGCTTCCCCAAAAACCGAGCCCGACCCGGGCCCGGGCCCGGGCCGGGCTCGGCCATTTTAGCCCGGGCCCGGCCCGGCCCGGGCTTAAATAAAAAAATAAATATTTTTTAAATATAAAATATATATATTTATATAATAAATTTCTTATATTTATAAATTTTTATAATAAAAATATCGGGTCCGGGCTTAAAATAAATAAATAAATATTTTTATTTATAAAATATATATATTTATATAATAAATTTTTATTTTTTTAATTTTTTATATAAAAAAGTCGGGCCCGGGCCAAGCCCGAGCCCGACCGGGCCGGGCCGGCCCGGCCCGGCGACAGCCCGGGCCGGGCTTTTTCGGGCCCGGGCCAAATTTTTTTTTCCCGGGCTCGGGCCGGGCTGATCAAAGCCCGGCCCGAGCCCTGCCCGTTGCCATGCATATTCTACAGTTGTGTTTATTTCGGTCATAAACATCGGTCCTGGATTCATCAAGCACTTTAGGGAAATTTGCCTGTAAAATCCTATGGAAGCTGCCTCAATTCTTACTTGAAATCGATGATCTACTATGAAGGGGTAATCTGCATTTACCCCCATTATGACTCATCTCCTAATATAGTGATTATCAAAAGCCTTAGCTTATCCTAACCTTGACAGACAACACTATGCCTCATTATCAGAATAGGAAAAAGTACAAAACTCTTCAGTGCTTGTTTTGAGTTGCACAAAGTTTCAGTTGTCCCTTTTGAACCTAGATCTTGGGATCTCTAGTCAGCTAGGTTGGGTTTTCATAGTGATGGTTCTTAATTTATAGGGTTCAAGCTCATTCCATTCGATGACTTCTCAACTTGCTCTCTAGGTAAACCTTTAGTAACTGGATCCGCTAGGTTTTCCTTCGACTTAACATAATCGATCAATATTATGCCACTTGAGAGCAGTTGATGTATGGTATTATGTCTCCGACGTATGTGTTGAGACTTACCACTATACATTATATTTTGGGATCTCCCAATAGCTGATTGGATATCATAATGTATGCTTATCGCTGGCACCAGTTTGGGCCAACTAGGAATATCCTTCAGAAAATTTCAAAGTCATTCCGCTTCTTCTGTTGTTTTGTCTAATGCTATGAACTCTGATTCCATAGTATACTAGGAAATGCATGTTTTCCTCGAGTATTTCCATGACACGGCTGCATTACCAAGTGTGAAAACAAATCCACTCTTGGATTTGGAATCCACTGTATCGGATATCCAGTTAGCATCGCTATATCCCTCCAGAACAGCAGAATATCTCTTATAATGTAGCCCATATTTTGAAGTTTATCTCAGATACCTCAAAACTCTTACTATGACTTTCCAGTGGTTATGTACTGGATTGCTCGTATATCTTCTAAGCCTGTTTACAGCTTGTACGATATCAGGTCGCGTGCAAATCGTGAGATATATCAGACTTTCGATGATTCTTGAATACTTTAATTGTGATATGCTTGAGCAAGTATTCTTTGATAGATGAAAAGTTAGGTCTACATGGGTTCTAGCTGTTGAGTTTCTATTAGGTCCCAAGATCAAATCAATGCATGAAATCATATGTGAACACATCAACGGAGGTAGCGGAATACTCACATCGATCGGTTGAGTCGATTTGGAGGCGAATCGAAGCCAAAAACTCACTGTCAAGTGGCGCCATTCACTGCAGTCCATGCTCACTGTCTTGGCAGTTTCGGGTCTCAAAACGGAGCTCCAAACTTCGTCGGATGAGTCCCGCCTCATGGGTGAACCTCCCTAACACCTTCGCAAGTGTCGCAAGTGTGCTAGCACTTAAGTTTCCACCATGGAAACTCACTCATTGCTCCCCTAAAGCTCACGGTTTTGAGCTGTTACAGAAGAAGAAATATGGCCCCTTGGGCGTGAGATAAGTGAGAGAGAAGGAGATGAAAAATTGTGAGAAGACTTGGTAAAGCATTTACCAAAATGCTTTATATATTTTCCTAGAAAATATATTAAAAACAATTACCAAAAACATTTATCTAATAAATTAAATGGTAAAAGTCTTCACAATTTACTATTTCACCTACTTACATCACTATTCACATGTCATTCAAGTCAAATCCACTTTATGTCATGTGTCAAGTCTTTTCAATCAATCAATCACTCACATCAATCAATCAAATGTCACATCACTCAAAGTGACGCTTGATTTGACGCTTGATGTGACGATTAATTTGACGCTTGATGTGACTTGCGTCGCCGCACTCGAATTCGAAATACGAATGCGCTCGAAATCACACTCGGGCTCGGGTTTGCTAATTCTAAATTAACAAATTTTCCGTCGCGTCGCAATTAAGTGATTACGCCTAGCGAATTCACTATTCACGTCGCTAACGAATTAATTCTAAATTAATTCGTTCGCCCGAATTAAAATCTAATTTCAATTCCGCGTCGAAATCCAATTTCGTTTAATATATCGAATATATTAATTTAATCGATTAATTCCGAATTAATCGTTCTCTCTCTTTAGACGATATTTTATCCGAGATAAAATATCTCCGTAATTAATCCTAGATTAATTTTCTCTTTCTTCTGTATAATCCCAGATTATTAATGAGTGCGAGTTATGCGTCATCGGTGCATTATCGGGAAGCGACCCATGAGATCTCCGGATATATGGGCAGTAAATACGGTCGTCGGTGTATCCGAATCACGTACGTACCAAGTACTACGTTCTACCGATTTACGAGACAAGGTCAACTCCTAGCAAAGCACCAAGTCATCCCAATTCTCCGGACATATCCATTTAAGAATATTTAGATCTATATCAAGCGTAGTATACAATCGTATTGTGCATATCGGCCCAGTATCGGATAGTCACGTGTTAGGGCTGGGGCTGGATAAGTGTCTGCCACGTCCGAAACACATATCGGATGTCTGGTAACTAGTCTCTATAATCGGATATTCATGACCTGGTCATAATATCACGATTGGATGCGCATCACTTAAGAGCACTAATTCCGTATCCTGCGTGACATCATCTCCATTATGACTGGAGTGATACTTCCGTCTCGACATCACACCCAATACTCTACGACTCTCTGATAAACCCAGAAGTGGTAGACACAGAACCTGGTCAGGGTCCCCAACCACCAAAACCAAAGTTTATCGATTATCGTAAGTATTAGCGATGCAAGTCTCAGGTTAAGACTATACACACCTACCTTGACTTCGGCCTCCCATAGACACATAGTCATAATACCAATGGGATTCCGAGGGGTCTATCCAGAGCGAAGCTGTTTCCCGTACCATCGGTGAAACACGACCTCCTATCGCACTTGCATAAGTCTCCAACACTTATATATATGAGAACTATGCCGTTGTGCCCTCACAACGCGCACAAGTGCAATACTAGCCTATTCCGCATTATCGATGTCCAGTCTCGATAATACTACGGCTAGGGATATTTAATGATTAATCCTTCGTGGACTGATACTGTCTCATATCATCTCAATCCAGGAACTAATCATAGGGACCTCTCTTCATTTGTATATCTATGGTGATCTAATCACAAATGATGAGAGTGCAATTTCCTTGTTACATAGTTAATTTGCTACAACAACACAATGTTCTGTGAAAATAGTGACGCTATGGGTCATATTATCCAACAATCTCCCACTTGGCACGTAGCGAGTCACTCAAGTGTTCCAGCACTTGAACTATGTAAGGTTCGCTCAAATTGCTGAGGAAAGGTTTTCGTCAGCGGATTTGTTTGATTATCGTCTGACGCGATTTACACGATCATCACATCGCCACGATGTATGATCCGAACAAATCAGATGATATAGAAGTATATATCTGGATCGTCGATGAGACCTTTAATTCCTTAGCCTGTGCTGACGCCTAGTTCAGCTGCTAACAGAACTATATCTAATCTAATTAGATTTATGTTCGATCCAAATGGCTTCTTTTGCTGCCTCAGCTGCAGCAATAATCCGTATCCGTATTTGTTGTTTATTCGGCAACGGTTATCTTGCTTGGAAGATTTCCAGCTCACTGTCCCGTAATTCAAACTTTATAGTACCATAGTATTTAATAGTTTGGAAACTTGCAGCGGTGATTCCAGTCACTTCAAGTTCTCCTTCTACATAGTTTAAGACAGCATCTTTAGTTCTCTAAGATACTAACAGATGTTCTCAATTTCAATTTAGTGACTATCACTAGGATTGACCCGATTGTGACTCCATATGCTCGAAGCGTATGAGACACCAATACTAGTACATTTTAAATGTACGATTTCTCAGAGAGTGTTAACAACTCCAAATCTATCCCAGTAGATCTTTATTCCTTGAATAAAGGTTGTTACTCCCCAGAATTCTACGGAGAATTTCTATTGAAAGAATATCTATGAAAGCCAAGCTTTCACCAATTGCATTATGGGAATTTCACTGTCAGTGCGCTCTCCCACTAACCTCCTTATATACACAAGAATTATTTCGTTTTGAGTCAAATCATAAACCATTATGATTATTTCAAAACGACAGTTCCAAGAATCTTATGCTTGTTTCAATCCAAACATGGATCGAATAACCCGCAAACCTTGTTTGTCGGTTATACAAAATTGTCAGAATGTTATAAACATTCTCCAAAAGGTTTCCTTTTCAGGAAAGCGATTTTGATTTATAACTGACACATTTCATAAATGAAATATACAGTTATTTTCAAGCATCTTCAAAATGGATTTACCTTGGCAACAGGTAAAAGGTTGAACCGTTATTAACACAATGTTGATAACGATACCTTTCCGTCAAAAGCCCAGCTTTGTACGTTGGTATGTTGCCATCCATGTATGTCTTCCTTGAAGACGTTTAATGTACCATAGGCACAATGCCTTGTGGTACAACAACTAGTATCCAAAACAGTTGTTATACATGGAATCCATTTCGGATATTCATCGTACTTTGCCATAACAGGGAGTTGATACCTCGTATCACTTCCTCAAAACGTAGTCGGATGGTACACCACCATAAGATTGACATCTTCATGGGGCGAGATCAGAAACCCATACCCTAGGTTGTTTTCTGACTCTGTCCGATCTACTAGTTTCTTGTGTATTCGAAGATTAATGGTATAGATTCATCATAGATGAACTATTTGTGTTCCATTAAGGACTTCGTGCCTTGAACAGTGTTACTCCGATTTTCATCGAGTATCACTATCCTCCCACTGACCACTGCATATCGGTATTCCTCTCAGGAAAACCGCATGGTGAGCAACAATTACATTGTTCTCATGTGAGATTTACAAGTACTATACTTAAGGTTTCCCTTAGGATAACCTATACTGGCACTTATCCAATTTGGGTCTTTAGTTTGGTATAAACCAAACGTTATGCCTGGCATACCCAAATTATCAGGAATGAGAAACCCCGTTTCTTTCCTGTTCATATCCTATATGATATCTGTCAAACAGATTTATATGGAACCTTATTCTAAATAAGTTTTGCACTGTTAATGCATATCCTGTAGAAGGAAATAGTAGCTCAGAGCGACTCGTGATAAACCTTATCATGTCCAACAAAATTTGGTTTTTGGTTCGGACACACCGTCTAACTGACGTGTCTCGGGATGAGTCCTCATATGAAAGAATACCGTACTCTTTCATGTACGTATGAAACTTACTGCTTAAGTAATTTCCATTACGGTCTAACCGTGGCGGAATAATACTATAGCCGATCTGTTTATATACTTCGTGTCGAAAACTTCAAAAGTTTCTGATCTATGTTCTTCAAAAGAAACACATAACCATAACGTAATGCCACATTCGTTATGGTCACGAAATATTCATGTTCACATCTAGACTAGCTAGATATGGGCCCACTAACTTCACCATGAATAGGGCTAACAGATCGGTGGCCCTTTTACTATTACCAAGTAAATAGTATTTTAGGTATTTAACCTAATAAACTAGATTCGTAGACCTTATTTGATTAGTCAAATCAGTCCTAGTACCCACTCTTCAAAAGTGTGGATATACGAGTCTCGTTTAATTGTGTCCTAGACAACAATGCCACAAATAAGTCTCTATTGATCAAATCAATTTGAGCTATTTATTTGTCATTTTTATATGTTTGAGATTTTATTATATTCAAAATACAAATTTCTGTTATTCACATCTAATGTGTTTATCTCAGTATCATCTTTATATAATAAAACACTTTAGTGTTCTAGAATATAAAGGTTTTATCATCAAAGGATTAAACACTGATATAGAGATAATGTCTCTAGTCAAACTAGTTACATCATAACATTTCCTAATTTAAGTACATACCCAAAGGGTAGTTCCTAAACTTAGGTATCTACGGTCGAAACAGCGACTTTCGTCCCGTTTCCGATTCGCAGAGAAATCTCGGTTGAAGTCAGTATCCAGCTTAAAGCGGATTCCGAACATCAATACATATATGTTTTATGTATCATACTTTAGTATTTAAAATTCAATTTCAATACTAGCAGCGAATCATAACTTTGACAAATATTTTTAAAGTTAGAGCCTCGCCCTTTCTTTAATTCCTACGTGTCTTCCATATCCAGATGGTAGTCACTTTGGGATATGTCAATTATCTTTTCAATATTTCACAAACCTTGGCCAAGCCTTGGGTTTCGGAATATCGAAACGATATGCACCTTGTGCTACATGCCCAATTGCAAACTTTGACTTTTCTCCACTAGAATAGTCAATTAATTCTCCAAGAATTATTAATTGCATTTTAATACTTTTAAATCTAAAGATAGATTTATTACAAGTATATTAATTAAGCACTAAAGTCATCATCACATAAATCTTCCAAAGATTTTATGCTCTACTATTTGCTTAATTATGGGCTCAGTTATAATAAGTTATTTTATCAAATAAATTAACCTATTATTAATTCCCAATTGAAAATTAAATCATTTAAAACATTTAATCCAAGGATTATATATTTTAAATATTCAACCTTTCAATCTCTTCTTGATTTCAATAGTCCAACTATTTAATCAATTTAATAAGGTACTATTTATTATAATGATTACAATAATCCAATTATTTAATCAACTATAATTTTAATATTGATTACTATAATCCAATTATAAAATCAACTATCATTTTAATTCAACTATATTGATTACTATAATCCAATTATAAAATCAACTATATATTGAATGAGTTTGTATATAGTCCAACTATATATATTTTAAAACAACGTAAAATATTGACGAATGATATTTGTTTGAGCGTGTATGGCGAGTAATTGAACGAATGTTGCAAATTCAATACTTGCCTCCCACTATTTTTCGTCGAGTCTCTAACCCTCTGTGGAGTACTCGGGAAACCGTTTCCTAGTGGGCTGGGATCCTGTCAAATAACATACAACCTTGACTTTGGCCAACAAGCTGTATGCTACTTAACCAGGTAGATCTCACAGATCAATTGGACCCAATCCAATTCCCAGATCCGGTTAGGTGGACATCCAAGTCCTAACATATTACATATGCCAATGTATCTAATACATTTTCTAACCTTATCCTCCGAATCATCTAGGCCTTGGCTTTGGCACAACAAACCTAATGACTCCAGTTAAGCGGGACCCATTGACAAGGAAAGTTTCGTAATCAATGTCTTTGGACAAGAAGTGATCTTGACTTTGGCCAACAAATCACAACTTGGACTAGACACCGATGTGGAACAAAACTCTCATGATTCAAATACATCTAATTGACATGGTCTTGACTTTGGCCAACAAACCAATGCCAATCAGATCTTGAACAAGAATCATTCAATGGAAGGATAATCGCTTAATATAAAACGAGGGTTTTTCACGTGCAAATTGGCTACCAATTTAATTATCTTTGTTAGGTCTCATCATCATACACCCTTAAACATGCATTCTAAACACATAATAAGCGAGAGTATGAAATAAAATAATAATGATATGCGGATGGATATTTTACACATTGATCCTAGATCAAATCTCTCCCTTTCTCACTCAAGCTAGCACTTGTACTACTTCTACCCGTTACACTACACTTCTAAAGAAACCTCATATACATAGAGGGGAATAGGTGAGAAGAGAATACAAGAGAAAGAAGGTGATAAGGCTGGACACGCAGGTCCAATTTAATAAATCGAATTTATTACAACAATTTCTAAAATTGCCCACCCAACTAATATCCATCCGATATACATTATTCATTCAACACAACCAAGTATTCACACATACAAGCATGTTATCAATCAATCTAATCAAATTAATTAATCTGATAATTAAGTGATCATCCAATGTTCAAACAACGATTTGATTTTGTTCGAGTCAAACTCGTTTTTGCGAATAAGTACTTAAAGTACGAATTCATGAATTAAATTAAACTACATCATAAATCTAATTTAACATGTACTTAATACTAATTCACTATTCAATTCCAAATTAAATATTACACTTTATTTAATAAACCTTTTACGATTTAAATTCCAAATCTAATCGTAACGCGTCTCAAAGACCGATTAACGTCCAACGTCTATTCAATTAAAGTCCAATGGGCTTTTGATTGATTTCTTAAGGCGTGGACTTTTGGTCAACTCGGGTCAAACCGATAACCAAAGTCCAATCCGGGATTTACCCCAAAAGCCCATAAATCAATCTTGGCCCATTAGGCCCAATTGAACTTTAAAGGTTCATTAAGTCGCATTTGGGCTTTATGGTTAAGGTTTTGGGCCCAATTGGATCCAATCCACTTGGCCTAAACCAAACTTGATAAATCAAGCCCAATAGGCCCAATTACAACATTAGAAGCCCAAATCCATTTAAAGCCTAAATAATTAAATTACACTAATCCAATTACGCAATTTAATTACCTAAAGTGCGTTACATGATTAATCGACTAAAACAATATTTCTAAAACACAATATTACTCCAATTAATCATGCTAAATTCATTATCACATGTCAAACACACAATATGAAAAATCAAACCCATTTACATGCTTTTAAGTCTCGGCCAAAAGAGGGATTTTGTGTCCGATTCGGTTTCGATCCAATCGAACCCACAATCGAAATCAAATCACCATCCTAAATGATTTCACACACATCCAATGTCACAAAATCAAAAACACCAAGACATTAGGGCATTACATGCATTTGGCCAACATAGAGATTTGGGGATTTTTGTCCAATTCGAAATCCAATCCAATTCGATTCAAATTAACATCAACCTAATCGATTCTAACTCATCAAATGAATCAAAAATCAAAAAATCCAAGATCCCAAAAATCAATTAACATTCGGCCAACATGTCATATTTGGGGAAAATTATTCCAAATGGATTTTCAACAAATTGATCCAACCAATATGCAATTAAACATGTTATAAGCATACTCAAACAAACAATTCATTCAAATCATGCTCAAATCACATTTACCCAAATTTTAAATCCCTAAAATTTCATGCTTGCAACTATAGCTCATGATGCCATTGTTGAGTTTCTATTAGGTCCCAAGATCAAATCAATGCATGAAATCATGTGTGAACACATCAACGGAGGTAGCGGAATACTCACATCGATCGGTTGAGTCGATTTGGAGGCGAATCGAAGCCAAAAACTCACTGTCAAGTGGCGCCATTCACTGCAGTCCATGCTCACTGTCTTGGCAGTTTCGGGTCTCAAAACGGAGCTCCAAACTTCGTCGGATGAGTCCCGCCTCATGGGTGAACCTCCCTAACACCTTCGCAAGTGTCGCAAGTGTGCTAGCACTTAAGTTTCCACCATGGAAACTCACTCATTGCTCCCCTAAAGCTCACGGTTTTGAGCTGTTACAGAAGAAGAAATATGGCCCCTTGGGCGTGAGATAAGTGAGAGAGAAGGAGATGAAAAATTGTGAGAAGACTTGGTAAAGCATTTACCAAAATGCTTTATATATTTTCCTAGAAAATATATTAAAAACAATTACCAAAAACATCTTATCTAATAAATTAAATGGTAAAAGTCTTCACATTTACTATTTCACCTACTTACATCACTATTCACATGTCATTCAAGTCAAATCCACTTTATGTCATGTGTCAAGTCTTTTCAATCAATCAATCACTCACATCAATCAATCAAATGTCACTCACTCAAAGTGACGCTTGATTTGACGCTTGATGTGACGATTAATTTGACGCTTGATGTGACTTGCGTCGCCGCACTCGAATTCAAAATACGAATGCGCTCGAAATCACACTCGGGCTCGGGTTCGCTAATTCTAAATTAACGAATTTTCCGTCGCGTCGCAATTAAGTGATTACGCCTAGCGAATTCACTATTCACGTCGCTAACGAATTAATTCTAAATTAATTCGTTCGCCCGAATTAAAATCTAATTTCAATTCCGCGTCGAAATCCAATTTCGTTTAATAATCGAATATATTAATTTAATCGATTAATTCCGAATTAATCGTTCTCTCTCTTTAGACGATATTTTATCCGAGATAAAATATCTCCGTAATTAATCCCAGATTAATTTTCTCTTTCTTCTGTATATCCCAGATTATTAATGAGTGCGAGTTATGCGTCATCGGTGCATTATCGGGAAGCGACCCATGAGATCTCCGGATATATGGGCAGTAAATACGGTCGTCGGTGTATCCGAATCACGTACGTACCAAGTACTACGTTCTACGATTCTACCGATTTACGAGACAAGGTCAACTCCTAGCAAAGCACCAAGTCATCCCAATTCTCCGGACATATCCATTTAAGAATATTTAGATCTATATCAAGCGTAGTATACAATCGTATTGTGCATATCGGCCCAGTATCGGATAGTCACGTGTTAGGGCTGGGGCTGGATAAGTGTCTGCCCCGTCCGAAACACATATCGGATGTCTAGTAACTAGTCTCTATAATCGAATATTCATGACCTGGTCATAATATCACGATTGGATGCGCATCACTTAAGAGCACTAATTCCGTATCCTGCGTGACATCATCTCCATTATGACTGGAGTGATACTTCCGTCTCGACATCACACCCAATACTCTACGACTCTCTGATAAACCCAGAGTGGTAGACACAGAACCTGGTCAGGGTCCCCAACCACCAAAACCAAAGTTTATCGATTATCGTAAGTATTAGCGATGCAAGTCTCAGGTTAAGACTATACACACCTACCTTGACTTCGGCCTCCCATAGACACATAGTCATAATACCAATGGGATTCCGAGGGGTCTATCCAGAGCGAAGCTGTTTCCCGTACCATCGGTGAAACACACGACCTCCTATCGCACTTGCATAAGTCTCCAACACTTATATATATGAGAACTATGCCGTTGTGCCCTCACAACGCGCACAAGTGCAATACTAGCCTATTCCGCATTATCGATGTCCAGTCTCGATAATACTACGGCTAGGATATTTAATGATTAATCCTTCGTGGACTGATACTGTCTCATATCATCTCAATCCAGGAACTAATCATAGGGACCTCTCTTCATTTGTATATCTATGGTGATCTAATCACAAATGATGAGAGTGCAATTTCCTTGTTACATAGTTAATTTGCTACAACAACACAATGTTCTGTGCAAATAGTGACGCTATGGGTCATATTATCCAACACTAGCCACATTTAGATCCTCTTTATTATATTTCTCAAGTATATTCTCAATATAATGAGTCTGAGATAATATATATCATTCTGATGTCCAAGAAATATTAATTCCTAGGATCACATCAGCTACTCCTAAATCTTTCATATCAAATCTAATGGATAACACATTCTAGGTAGATTGAATCATTTCATGATTACTACCAATTATCAGCATATCGTCTACATAAAGACACACAATGATATATCATTTTTGAGTTGATTTGGTGTACACACACTTATCACACTCATTGGTTTTGAACCCACTTGATAATATCTGTTTGTCAAATTTCTCATGCCATTGTTTAGGTGCTTGTTTTAACCCATACAAGGATTTTACAAGTTTGTACACTTTCTGTTCTTGTCCAGGAACATTAAAACCTTTTGGTTGTTCCATGTAAATCTCCTCATCCAATTCACCATTCAAGATGTCGTCTTTACATCCATTTGATGTGTTTCAAGACAAGTATAGTTGTTATGGCTATGAGCATTCTTATTGAAGTGATACGAGTCACTGGTGAATAGGTGTCAAAGTAATCAATGCCTTCTTTTTTTCTATAAATTTTTATGACAAGTCTCGCTTTGTACTTATCTATTGATCTATCCGGTTTCATCTTCCGTTTGAATATCCATTTGTAGCCCAGTGGTTTACAACCTGGAGGAAGATCAACCAACTCCCAAGTATAGTTCTGTAGGATTGAATCATTCTCACTGTTGATAGCCTCTTTCCACAAAGGTTCCTCTGGCGAAGACATTGCTTCCTTATAGCTTTGAGGCTCATTTTCTAACAAGTATATCAAAAAATCAGGAACAAACGACTTAGACGTTCTAGCTCTCTTGCTACGTCTAGGTTCGATTGTCTCAATGTTTTCATATTGATCTGACTATTGGTCAACCTGATCACTGTCTTTGACAATATCAATAGTTCTTTTGGGAGAATCTGTTCTTTGTCTTCCTTACAAGGAAATATCTCTTTAAAAAATATCGTATTCCTTGAATCAATTATCATATTTGGATTGATGTCACCAAGAATCGATAAGCACTACTGTTGCGAACATATCCGATAAATATACAATCAACAGTTTTGGGTCATATTATAACATTCTTAGGTTTAGGAACCATTACTTTGGCAAGACCCCCACACTTTTAGGTATTTATAGGAAGGTACATGACCTTTCCACAACTCATATGGTGTCTTATCCAATCTTCTGTGAGGAAGCTTGTTCAAAACGTAGTTCGCGGAAAACAAGGCTTCCCCAACAAGTTTTGGGGTAAACCAGAGCTTGTCAACATGGCGTTCATCATTTCCTTCAACGTCCGATTTTTGTGCTCAACAATCCTGTTTTGTTGAGGTGAATAAGAAGTAGTGGTTTCATGAATAATTCCATGATTGGAACAATATTCACAAAATGGTGACATATATTCACCACCTCTATCACTCCCGATTCTCTTTATTTTCTTGCCAAGTTGATTTTCAACTTCATTCTTATAGTATATAAAGCTCTCAATAGCATCATCTTTACTCCTCAGTAAATACACATAACAGAATCTTGTGTTGTTGATTACGCCCAAAAATAACTTGCGGTTATCATAATATAGCTGGGGTCGATTCCTCAGAGAGATGGTTACATGAACTAATTTACTCAAACAAAACGTAAGTAATAACTTAATAAAAATGAAACAAATGAATTAATACTTTAAGATAAAAACTATGGAAAATAAATAAAAGATATCAGTAGAGCATCGGGAATCCCTCTTATATTAAACTCTTATATTTAGTTATTGATTCATTTTATTACACAATTCAGGGTTTCATATCCCAAACCAACAACCAGAAAATATTCAATTCTACACATATTAAATTCTAAGGTAATTAATGATTATTTTCTATATGTTAACAGCACATAAAAGTCATCGTTACGAGCTCTAACGTCGACAATATACCTTTAGTCAATACTGCATCAGAAGACCAACATGTAAAATAACATTTACCATCATAACTGAGTTCGCAAATCACACATAGAAGAAGCATGAATAAATCTATATGAGATTTGAACAAACATAATTTCTAGGCTAAATAATCGTAAGATAATAAAGAACAATAAACATCAATTTTATTAAATGATTAAAAGGTACTTTTAGGAATCAAAAACATAAATAATAAAAGGCAAACACAATAGTTCATCCTTAACTTTGCATAGGAGATTAGTTCTCCATAAAAATAATTATAGTCTGGGATTGGAGAGACATATTATTCTGAAGTAATACTAATTCACGTCCCGACTCTCGGCTCTCGCACTGCTTCTGCTTCTGCTTCTGCTTCTTCAACTCTCGACCGCAACTCTCTCGGCTTTCTCCGCCTTTTTTTTCTTCTCACGTATGAGGCTTTTTGTTTTTTTGTGTTTTATGTCTCTCCCCCACACCTCCTCTCTGCTACTCTTTTTTTGTGGCTTTAAGTACTACATGCAAACCTAAATGAATTAGGTTGGGGCCACGTGTAACTGTGTAAGCCCTTTTTTATAAACAATCAAAAATTTCCCTCTTTCTTGATTTATTTGGTCAAAGTTTATGGCTCACTTCCCTTAAAGTATTTCGCAGTTCCCATTTACCTCCATTCACTTTCCTTTTTTGCCATGATTTAGAATCCACAATTATTCCTTAGCTTGACAACAAAACTCGTATATTCCACTTTTGATTCTCTTAAATTGTTAACGTGCATCATATTTATTTGGCTTCCATTTTAATTTCCTTTGATGTGTTAAATCTTTGACTTTTCCCAAATTGAATTTTAACTTGCCAAATCCAACAATTAAATGAAGCAATTTCCATAGCCAATAATTTTCTTTCCATTTCCTACAATAATAAAGAGAAAAATCACTAACTTAACTTAAATAGTAAACACTTTCTAAATTAATATTATGATAAAAATTATATAATAAAAAATAAAATATAGAACTAAATACTTAACAATAAACCCGAATAAATGATGTTCAAACTATATTTACATGCACTTATCGCAACCATCAACCAGCTTATTGCTAGTCCCTAGCAATTCAAGCTCAAAAATAAAATAAAAACTATCTAAGCCACTTTCCTAAGGATCACGATTGCATTTAGCGTATGCAACAAGCCTTTAAACCCCTAGGTATCCCTAGTGGATAATTTATAGTCTCGTGATGGCTTACAGCGATGACACACATAAACGTCATTCAAAATAATAGTTGCACATAATTTTATCCTCAAAGAATGCCTAGTAATGAAACTATAAAACCTTCAAAGTACTCAATGCAACTTGAATCTAAGTATTTGAATAAATCATCTAAGCCAGACTCATATTGTGTGTGTGAAAAAAAATTTATACATAGTTTTATTCCTAGGTAAACCAACTCAATAATTTTATTTAAAATTTGGGATTGATGGGTCAACCAACCTAGATATCTCAATTAAGCTATATAATTGATTTTCTGTGCTTAATACGGTATGATTTTTTCTTTCTTTTCTTGTCTCTTTTTGTTTTTCATTTTTGAATCATTTTTTTCCTTTTATTTTCAACACACCTACCCTTTAATGTAATATTTTTTCCTCATGGTGGTCCTAATACTCGTCCATGGGTAGCTTCACGCTTATCGATTATATGTGATTTATATTCTTTCTTCAGAGAATTTTCCTTTATTTTCAATCATACCACACAATATAAAACAAACAAATCAGGATAGACATATAATCAAACGATCATTCATCTACATGTAATTTCTTCTACTAGTCACTTTGTCAACTACTCAGTCTTCCACTGCTAAAAACCTATAATTAAGTGCTTACGAGTTTAACATAGATCAATTACTCAAAGCATCAGATAAAAGTGCATTAAAGGGCTTATCGTTTCTAAGATTTCATACAAAAATAAACAATATCATCATTGGACTTATGGTTAACTATTAAGGACTAAAAATAAACAAAACAACACATATAAATTTTTTTAAAATAAAATGTATTTATGACAGGTATTATCATGCGCATGCATACACCCCCACACTTGAAACTTGCATGATCCTCAATATAAGATAAATATAAAGAAAAATGATTAAGGAACAACACTACAAAATGTGGAGTTGATTAGGTTCCTACTGGTGGGACTGTAGTTGTATGGTTGTGTAGCTTGTGCCAACTCCTGCATAAACACTCATGCAAACAGGAAAAAAATAAATATGCAGTTAGCACACAATAAAATAAAATTAAGATAATAAAATTAAAAAATAAACATGCAGTTAGCACACAATACAGATGCAAGGGTTGCATCCCTACTAGCGCTAAGTTTAACGTCGTCAGCCAGACCTAACCACTCTTCTTGTCATGGTGGTTTCCATGATACGAATTGATGAAGATATGAGAGAGATTTTCTGGCTGGCCGTGGCAGTGTATCCATTGATCCCCCAGGGCTTGGTGGCTGAAAGTCTTGGCTGCACATATTAAAAAGTTGATTCAAACCCTTTTTTAACTTCTCAGGTATCATCTTTAATTAAGCACAGATTTTCCTTCTACTCATTTTACGGTTCCTTGAGATCAGTTTCAGTTCATAATGGTTTGATTTATGTTATGAAGAAGCTATTTTTGGCAGGACTGCTTCTATCATATATGTTTGTTGGCACTCATCATCACCATGTGGTTGTTTTTCAACATAAAAATATTCACTTCTAGCGTCATATTCCCAAATGATAATTTCATTAGACTGTTCCTGCAATTGATAAGGGCATTGGTAGTAGCAAGAAAAGGTATACCTACGATAAGCGAAATTTTGGACTCAGTGTTAACCACAGACTGGGTGTCTAAAAAATTAGGAAGTCAACTGGGTAATAGAATTTATCAATTTGAACTAAGATATCGTCGACTACCCCATGTGGTGTTCTAATGGATTGGTTAGCTAAATGTAAAGCTACTGATGTAGGTTTAATCTCACTAAGCCCTAACTGCACATAGATAGAATTTGACATGAGATTAACACTAGCACCTAAATCTAATAATGTTTGACTGAATTCATGGGTGCCAATGTGGCAGGTTATGGTAGGACATCCCAGATCTTTATATTTAGGTGGGGTCCGCTGCTCAATTACTGCAATTGGTTGCTCTGTCAAAAATGTAGTCTTCTTCACATTATGTTTTCTTTTTATGGTGCATAAGTCCTTCAAAATCTTCACATAAGTAGGAATTTGTTTTATCACATATAACAGTGGAAGGTTGATCTTTACTTGCTTAAGATGTTCTAAGATCTCACCATTTGGGTCCGGAGCTATCACTGTGGGCCTAAGTTCTTAAGGGAAAGGTACTCTTGTTGGATAATATGACCCATAGCGTCACTATTTGCACAGATCATTGTATTGTTGTAGCAAATTAACTATGTAATAAGGAAATTGCACTCTCATCATTTGTGATTAGATCACCATAGATATATAAATGAAGAGAGGTCCCTATGATTAGTTCCTGGATTGAGATAATATGAGACAGTATCAGTCCACGAAGGATTAATCATTAAATATCCCTAGCCGTAGTATTATCGAGACTGGACATCGATAATGCGGAATAGGCTAGTATTGCACTTGTGTGCGTTGTGAGGGCACAACGACATAGTTCTCATATATATGTATTGGATACTTATGCAATGCGATAGGAGGTCGTGTTTCACCGATGGTACGGGAAACAGCTTCGCTCTGGATAGACCCCTCGGAATCCCATTGGTATTATGACTATGTGTCTATGGGGAGGCCGAAATCAAGGTAGGTGTGTATAGTCTTAACCTGAGATGCATCGCTAATACTTACGATAATTGATAAACTTTGGTCTTGGTGGTAGGGGCTTTGACCAAGTTCTGTGTACACCACTTCTGGGTTTATCAGAGAGTCGTAGAGTATTGGGTGTGATGTCGAGACGGAAGTATCACTCCAGTCATAGTGGAGATGATGTCACGCAGGATACGGTATTAGTGCTCTTAAGTGATGCGCATCCAATCGTGATATTATGACCAGGTCATGAATATCCGATTATAGAGACTAGTTACCAGACATCCGATATGTGTTTCGGACGGGGCAGACACTTATCCAGCCCCAGCCCTAGCACGTGACTATCTGATACTGGGCCGATACGCACAATACGATGTATACTACGCTTGATATAGATCTAAATATTCTTAAAAGGATATGTCCGGAGAATTGGGTAGACTTGGTGCTTTGCTAGGAGTAGACCTTGTCTCGTAAATCGGTAGAACGTAGTACTTGGTACGTACGTGATTCGGGTACACCGACGACCGTATTTACTGCCAACGTATCCGGAGATCTCATGGGTCGCTTCCCGATAATGCACCGATGACGCATAACTCGCACTCATTAATAATCTGGGATAAAATAGAAGAAAGAGAAATTAATCTGGGATTAATTACGGAGATATTTTATCTCGGATAAATATCGTCTAAAGAGAGAGAACGATTAATTCGGAATTAATCGATTAAATTAATATATTCGATATATTAAAAGAAATTAGATTTCGACGCGGAATTAAAATTAGATTTTAATTCGGGCGAACGAATTAATTTAGAATTAATTCGTTAGCGACGTGAATAGTGAAATCGCTAGGCGGAATCATTTAATTACGACCGACAGAAAAATCGTTAATTTGGAATTAACAAACCCGAGCCCGAGTGTGATTGCGAGCGCATTCGTATTTCGAATTCGAGTGCGGCGACGCAAGTCACATCAAGCGTCAAATCAATCGTCACATCAAACGTCAAATCAAAAGTCACTTTGAGTGATTGATTGAATTGATTGATTGATTGATGGAAAGACACACATCACATCACTTTATTAAAGTGACATGTGAATAGTGATGCAAGTGGTTGGAATAGTATGTTGATAAGTGTGTAATGATTTACATAAGATTTTATTGGATAAAATTAATTGTAAAAGGCTTATTTATTTTTAGAAAATATATCAGACATTTGGAAAATCATTTACACAATTCAAGCAAAACACATTTCATCTCCTTCTCTCTCTCATTCACGCCCATTTGGGGCCATTTTCTTTCTTCTTCACAGCTCACTGCCGTGAGCTTTAGGGAAGCAAATGAGTGATTTTCATTTGATGAAATCAAGTGCTAGCACACTTGTGAACATTGCGAAGGTGTTAGGGAGGTTCACCCATGAGGCGGGACTCATCCGACGGAGTTTGGAGCTTCGTTTTGAGACCCGAAACTGCCCAAAACCAGTGAGCAAACTGCTGCAGTTGGCGCCACTTGGACAGTGAGTTTGTGGCTTCGTTCGTCTTCAAATCGACTCAACCGATCGATGTGAGTATTCCGCTACCTCCGTTGGTGTGTTCACGCATTATTTCATGTATTGATTTGATCTTGGGACCTTAGATAAAACTCAACAATGGCATCAAGAGCTAATGTTGCACGCATGAAATTTTAGGGATTTAAAATTTGGGTAAATTTGTTTTGAGCATGATTTGAATGAATTGATTGTTTAAGTATGCTTATAACATGTTTAATTTCATTTTGGTTGGACCAATTTGACGAAAAATGATTTCGAATTATTTTCCCCAAATATCATGCCATGGCAGAATGTATATGTATTTTTGGGATCTTGGATTTTTTGATTTTTTAATTCATTTGATGAGTTAGAATCGATTAGGTTGACGTTAATTTGAATCGAATTGGATTGGATTTCGAATTGGACAAAAATCCCCAAAATCTTACCTTGGCCGAATTGGTGTATATGCCCTAATGTCTTGGATTTTTGATTTTGTGACATTGGATGTGTGTGAAATCATTTAGGATGGTGATTTGATGTCGATTGTAGGTTCGATTGGATCGAAACCGAATCGGACACAAAATCCCTCTTTTGGCCGAGACTAAAGAAGCATGTAATGGGTTTGATTTTTCAATTTGTGTGTTGGACATATAATAATGAAATGAGCATGATTAATTGGACTAATTTGGTGTTTAGAAATGGTGATTTAGGTTATTAATCATGTAATGCACTTGGTAATTAAATTGGAAAATTGGATTTTTGAATTTAATTATTTGGGCCTAATTTGGAATGGAACTTAATGTTGTATTTGGGCCTATTGGGCTTGATTTATCAAGTTGGTAAAGCCCAAATGCGACTTAATGAACCTTTAAAGTTCAATTGGGCCTAATGGGCCAAGATTGATTTATGGGCTTATGGGGTAAATCCCGGATTGGACTTTGGTTATCGGTTTGACCGAGAGTTGACAAAAGTCCACGCCTTAAGAAATCAATCAAAGCCCATTGGACTTTAATTGAATTGACGTTGGACGTTAATCGGTCTTTGAGACGCGTTACGATTAGATTTGGAATTTAAATCGTAAAAGGTTTATTAAATAAAAGTGTAATATTTAATTTGGAATTGAATAGTGAATTAGTATTAATACATGTTAAATTAGATTTACTGATGTGTAGTTTAATTTAATTCATGAATTCGTACTTTAAGTACTTATTCGCAAAAACGAGTTTGACTCGAACAAAATCAAATCGTTGTTTGAACATTGGATGATCACTTAATTATCAGATTAATTAATTTGATTAGATTGATTGATAGCATGCTTTTGTGTGTGAATACATGGTTGTGTTGAATGAATAATGTATATCGGATGGATATTAGATGGGTGGGCAATTTTAGAAATTATTGTAATAAATTCGATTTATTAAATTGGACCTGCGTGTCCAGCCTTATCACCTTCGTTCTCTTTGTATTCTCTTCTCACCTATTCCCCTCTATGTATATGAGGTTTCTTTAGAAGTGTAGTGTAACGGGTAGAAGTAATATAAGTGCTAGCTTGAGTGAGAAAGGGAGAGATTTGATCTAGGATCAATGTGTAAAGTATCCATCCGCATATCATTATTATTTATTTTCATACTCGCTTTATTATGTATTTAGAATGCATGTTTAAGGGTGTATGATGATGAGACCTTAACAAAGATAATTAAATTGGTAGCCAATTTCCACGCGAAAAACCCTCGTTCTATATTAAGCGATTATCCTTCCATTGAATGATTCTTGTTCAAGATCCAATTGGCATTGGTTTGTTGGCCAAAGTCAAGATTGTATGTTATTTAACAGGATCCTAGCCCACTAGGAAACACGGTTTCCCGAGTACTCCACAGAGGGTTAGAGGCTCGACGAAAAATAGTGGGAGGCAAGTATTGAATTTGCAATATTCGTTCAATTACTCGCCATACGCACTCAAACAAATATCATTCGTCAAATTTTACGTTGTTTTAAAAAATTATATAGTTGGACTATATACAAACTCATTCAATATATAGTTGATTTTATAATTAGATTATAGTAATCAATATAATTGAATTAAAATGATAGTTGATTTTATAATTGGATTATAGTAATCAATATTAAAATTATAGTTGATTAAATAATTGGGTTATTGTAATCATTATAATAAATAGTACCTTATTGAATTGATAAATAGTTGGACTATTGAAATCAAGAAAGAATTGAAAAGGTTGAATATTTAAAATATGTAATCCTTGGATTAAATGTTTTAAATGATTTAATTTTCAATTGGGAAATAATATAGGTTAATTTATTTGATAAAATAACTTATTATGACTAAATTAAGCAAATAGTATAGCATAAAATCTTTGGAAGATTTATGTGATGATGACTTTAGTGCTTAATTAATATACTTATAATAAATCTATCTTTAGATTTAAAAGTATTAAAGTTGCAATTAATAATTCTTGGAGAATTAATTGACTATTCTAGTGGAGAAAAGTCAAAGTATGCAATTGGGCATGTTGCACGAGGTGCATATCGTTTCGATATTCCGAAACCCAAGGCTTGGCCAAAGGTTTGTGAAATATTGAAAAGATAATTGACATATCCCAAAGTGACTACCATTTGGATATGGAAGACACCAAGGAATTAAAGAAGGGGTGAGGCTCTAACTTTAAAAATATTTGTCAAAGTTATGTTCACTACTAGGATTGAAATTGGATTTTAAATACTTAGTGTGGTACATAAAATATATGTATTGATGTTCAGAATCAGCTATGAGCTGGATACTGACTTCAAGCCGAGATTTCTCTGCAAATCGGAAACGGGACGAAAGTCGCTGTTTCAACCGTAGATACCTAAGTTTAGGAACTATCCTTGGGTATGTACTTAAATTAGGAACTGTTATAATGTAACTAGTTTGACTAGAGACATTATCTCTATATCAGCGTTTAATCCGTTGCGGATAAAACCTTTATATTATAGAACACTAAGTGTTTTATTGTATAAAGATGATACTGAGATAAACACATTAGATGTGAATAACAGAATTTATATTTTGAATATAATAAAGTCTCAAACATATAAAAATGACAAATAAATAGCTCAAATTGATTTGATCAATAGAAACTTATTTGTGGCATTGTTGTCTGGGACACAATTAAACAAGACTCGTATATCCACACTTTTGAAGAGTGGGTACTAGGACTGATTTGACTATTCAAATAAGGTCTACGAATCTAGTTTATTAGGTTAAATACCTAAAATACTATTTACTTGGTAATAGTAAAAGGGCCACCGATCTGTTAGCCCTATTCATGGTGAAGTTAGTGGGCCCATATCTAGCTAGGCTAGATGAACATGAATATTTCGTGACCTTAACGAATGTGGCATTACATTGTGGTTATGTGTTTCTTTTGAAGAACACAGATCGGAAACTTTTGAAGTTTCGACACGAAGTAAATAAACAGATCGGCTATAGTATTATTCCGCCACGATTAGACCGTGGTGGAAAAATACTTAAGCAGTAAGTTTCATACGTACATGAAAGAGTATGGTATTCTTTCACATAAGGACTCCTCCCGAGACACGTCAGTTAGACGGTGTGTCCGAACCAAAAACCAAATTTTGTTGGACATGATATGGTTTATCACGAGTCGCTCTGAGCTACTATTTCCTTCAATAGGATATGTATTAATAGTGCAAAACTTATTTAGAATAAGGTTCCATGTAAATCTGTTTGACAGATATCATATAGGATATGAACAGGAAAGAAACAAGGTTTCTCATTCCTGATAATTTGGGTATGCCAGGCATAACGTTTGGATGATACCAAACTATAAGACCCAAATTGGATAAGTGCCAATATAGGTTATCCTAAGAGAAACCTTAAGTATAGTACTTATAAATCCCACATGAGAACAATGTAATTGTTGCTCACCATGCGGTTTTCCTGAGAGGAATACCGATATGCAGTGGTCAGTGGGAGGATAGTGATACTCGATGAAAATCGGAGTAACAGTTAACACTGTTCAAGGCACGAAGTCCTTAATGGAACACAAATAGTTCATCAATGATGAATCTATACCATTAATCTTCAAATACACAAGAAACTAGTAGATCGGATAGAGTCAGAAAACAACCTTGGGTATGGGTTTCTGATCTCACCCCATAAAGATGTCAATCTTATAAAGGTATACCATCCGACTACGTTTTGAGGAAGTGATACGAGGTATCGACTCCCTGTTATGGCAAAGTACCATGAATCCGAAATGGATTCCATGTATAACAACTATTTTGGATACTAGTTGTTGTACCACAAGGCATTGTGCCTATTGGTACATTAAACGTCTTCAAGGAAGACATACATGGAAGGCAACATACCAACGTACAAAGCTAGGCTTTTGACGGAAAGGTATCGTTATTAACATTATGTTAATAACGGTTCAACCTTTTACCTGTTGCCATGGTAAATCCATTTTGAAGATGCTTGAAGATAACTGTATATTTCATTTATGAAATGTGTCAGTTATAGATCAAAATCGCTTTCCTGAAAAGGAAACCTTTTGGAGAATATTATAACATTCTGACGATTTTGTATAACCGACAAACAAGGTTTGCGGGTTATTCGATCCATGTTTGGATTGAAACAAGCATAAGGTTCTTGGAACTGTCGTTTTGAAATAATCATAATGATTTATGATTTGACTCAAAACGAAATAATTCTTGTGTATATAAGGAGGTTAGTGGGAGGGCGCACTGACAGTGAAATTCTCATAATGCTATTGGTGAAAGCTAGACTTTCATATATATTCTTTCAATAGAAATTCTCCGTAGAATTCTGGGGAGTAACAACCTTTATTCAAGGAATAAAGATCTACTGGAATAGATTTGGAGTTGTTAACACTCTCTGGGAAATTTTACATTTAAAATGTACTTGTATTGGTGTCTCATACGCTTCGAGCATATGGAGTCACAATCGGGTCAATCCAAGTGATAAGTCACTGGATTGTAGTTAAGAACATCTGTTAGTATCTCAGAGAACTGAAGATGCTGTCTTAAACTATGGAGAAGGAGAACTTGAAGTGACTGGGATCACTGCTGCAAGTTTCCAAACAATTAAATACTACGATACTATAAAGTTTGAATAACGGGACAGTGAGCTGGAAATATTCCGAGCAAGATAACTGTTGCCGAATAAACAACAAATGCGGATTATTGCTGCAGCTGAGGCAGCAAAAGAAGCCATTTGGATCGAACATAAATCTAATTAGATTAGATATAGTTATGTTAGCAGCTGAACTAGGCGTCAGCACAGGCTAAGGAATTAAAGGTTTCATCGACGATCCAGATATATACTTCTATATCATCTGATTCGTTCGGATCATACATCGTGGTGATGTGATGATCGTGTAAATCGCGTCAAACGATAATCAAGTAAATCCGCTGACGAAAACCTTTCCTCAGCAATTTGAGCGAACCGTACATAGTTCAAGTGTTGGACACTTGAGTGACTCGCTACGTGCCAAGTGGGAGATTGTTGGATAATATGACCCATAGCGTCACTATTTGCACAGATCATTGTGTTGTTGTAGCAAATTAACTATGTAATAAGGAAATTGCACTCTCATCATTTGTGATTAGATCACCATAGATATATAAATGAAGAGAGGTCCCTATGATTAGTTCCTGGATTGAGATGATATGAGACAGTATCAGTCCACGAAGGATTAATCATTACATATCCCTAGCCGTAGTATTATCGAGACTGGACATCGATAATGCGAAATAGGCTAGTATTGCACTTGTGTGCGTTGTGAGGGCACAACGACATAGTTCTCATATATATAAGTATTGGATACTTATGCAAGTGCGATAGGAGGTCGTGTTTCACCGATGGTACGGGAAACAGCTTCGCTCTGGATAGACCCCTCGGAATCCCATTGGTATTATGACTATGTGTCTATGGGAGGCCGAAATCAAGGTAGGTGTGTATAGTCTTAACCTGAGACTTGCATCGCTAATACTTACGATAATCGATAAAATTTGGTCTTGGTGGTAGGGGCTTTGACCAAGTTCTGTGTACACCACTTCTGGGTTTATCAGAGAGTCGTAGAGTATTGGTGGTGTGATGTCGAGACGAAGAAGTATCACTCCAGTCATAGTGGAGATGATGTCACGCAGGATACGGTATTAGTGCTCTTAAGTGATGCGCATCCAATCGTGATATTATGACCAGGTCATGAATATCCGATTATAGAGACTAGTTACCAGACATCCGATATGTGTTTCGGACGGGGCAGACACTTATCCAGCCCCAGCCCTAGCACGTGACTATCCGATACTGGGCCGATACGCACAATACGATTGTATACTACGCTTGATATAGATCTAAATATTCTTAAAAGGATATGTCCGGAGAATTGGGTAGACTTGGTGCTTTGCTAGGAGTAGACCTTGTCTCGTAAATCGGTAGAACGTAGTACTTGGTACGTACGTGATTCGAGTACACCGACGACCGTATTTACTGCCAACGTATCCGGAGATCTCATGGGTCGCTTCCCGATAATGCACCGATGACGCATAACTCGCACTCATTAATAATCTGGGATTAAATAAAAGAAGAAGAGAAAATTAATCTGGGATTAATTACGGAGATATTTTATCTCGGATAAAATATCATCTAAAGAGAGAGAACGATTAATTCGGAATTAATCGATTAAATTAATATATTCGATATATTAAAAGAAATTAGATTTCGACGCGGAATTAAAATTAGATTTAATTCGGGCGAACGAATTAATTTAGAATTAATTCGTTAGCGACGTGAATAGTGAAATCGCTAGGCGGAATCATTTAATTACGATGCCACGGAAAAATCGTTAATTTGGAATTAACAAACCCGAGCCCGAGTGTGATTGCGAGCGCATTCATATTTCGAATTCGAGTGCGGCGACGCAAGTCACATCAAGCGTCAAATCAATCGTCACATCAAACGTCAAATCAAAAGTCACTTTGAGTGATTGATTGAATTGATTGATTGATTGATTGATGGAAAGACACACATCAATCACTTTATTATGTGACATGTGAATAGTAATGCAAGTGGTTGGAATAGTATGTTGATAAGTGTGTAATTGATTTACATAAGATTTTATTGGATAAAATTAATTGTAAAAGGCTTATTTATTTTTAGAAAATATATAAGACATTTTGGAAAATCATTTTACACAATTCAAGCAAACACATTTCATCTCCTTCTCTCTCTCATTCACGCCCATTTGGGGCCATTTTCTTTCTTCTTCACAGCTCACTGCCGTGAGCTTTAGGGAAGCAAATGAGTGATTTTCATTTGATGAAATCAAGTGCTAGCACACTTGTGAACATTACGAAGGTGTTAGGGAGGTTCACCCATGAGGCGGGACTCATCCGACGGAGTTTGGAGCTTCGTTTTGAGACCCGAAACTGCCCAAAACCAGTGAGCAAACTGCTGCAGTTGGTTCCACTTGGACAGTGAGTTTGTGGCTTCGGTCGTCTTCAAATCGACTCAACCGATCGATGTGAGTATTCTGCTACCTCCGTTGGTGTGTTCACGCATTATTTCATGTCTTGATTGATCTTGGGACCTTAGATAAAACTCAACAACTCTAACTTAGAATGATGGCTCTGGATCTTCCTATGGGTGTTGGTATTGTTATCTTTAAGGTCGCCTACAGTGTTGAGAGTATATTATATCCCTACCTCTTTATCACTCCTAGTAATTATGGTATTATTATTTTTTTTTATATTGGTACCTCATGATCAGCCTGTGCCATGTGTTGGCCTTGTGGATTTGGTTGAAACTGAGATGGGAGTTTTCCTTGTTCGTGCACACTCAAGACATTAGTTAACTTAGAGATATTACTCTTAATCTCCCTATTATCTTCAGCTACCTGAGCTATCAATGACTCAAACCTTTGATTTGTTTTATTCTGGGCTTCCATAATCACCTTCTAGACTTCCATGAATGCTTGCATTGTATCTTCTAAAGAATTCCTAAGAACGATATGTGTATGATATCGAAGAGCACTATAACCTCTAAGTGGTGGTGTTTGACTCAGCTGATGAGACTCTTGCTTCCAGCTAAGGTTGGGATGGTTCCTCCAACTAGGATTATAGGTGTCTGAGTAAGGTCTGTAAGACTTTTGGTACATCTCTAATGCATGGTATTGTTCTTCATATGTCCTTCTCATCTCACAATATACCTGACACTCTTGGGATTCTAGCTGGGCTACTGAATATATCGTCTTACTATATTTATCTATTAAGGTACTCATCTGTCTAGTTAATAGCTCAACTTGTGCCTTAAGGTTATCATCTTCTCTAAAGTGAAGTACGTTCATGCTAGAAGAAGTATGTGTCCTATCAGAGTTATTTAAAGCATTGGGTCCAGTCCAAGTATGAATTTCTTAGCTAGGTCATCTAAATACTCGAATGTCTCATTAGGGTCCTTTCGGATGAACTCACCATTGCACATTGTCTCAACGAATTAGCTCTCCTTATGGATCAGTCCATCATAGAAATAAATTACTAAACGCCAACTCTCATAACCATGATGAGGGCGACTAGCTAACAACTTCTTATACATCTCACACGTTTGATAAAGGGTCTCACTGTCTCTCTGGGAGAAGGTGGAGATTTTTCTTTTCATGACATCCGTCTTATGGTGTGGGAATTATTTATTAAAGAATTCCTCAGTCATCCCGCCCCACGATACTATTGACCTAGGTCTTAGAGAGTACAACCAGCTCTTAACTCTATCCTTAAGGGAAAATGGGAAGAACTTAAGTCTAATTGTGTCAGTAGTCCCAAATCGGTCATGGAAAGTAGCTACAACTTCTTCAAACTCCCTAATGTGCACGTAAGGATTCTCGCTCTCTAACCCGTGAAAAGTTGGAAGATATTGTATCATTCCAGGCCTAAAGTCTATGTGTGGTGCATTTTCGGGAAACATGATACACGAAGGTATAGTTGTGCGAGTTGCGTGGAGGTACTCTTCAAGAGTCCTCCTGGGTGGTCTCTCGTATTCACTTATTATATGAGCTAGACGCAGATGGTGAGGTGAAAAAGATTTTCAAATATGTGGTCATAGTCTGAGTCTTCTTCTTCCGCCCTAACAAATCTACCAAATCTACCCCAATGTCTAGACATGCAATTAAAGCTTAATTAATACGGGAAACAAGAATAAAATAGAAAAATAAAATAAAATAAAAAGATAAGCTAAAAATTAAAATCTAAACTGAAATAAAATCTGAAATAAAATAAATAACTAAATAAAAGACTAGGAATAAAAATAAAAAGAATAAAATAAAATAAAAATTAAAGTAAAAATTAAAGTAAATAAAGTAAAAAGATAAGAAACGAAGTTATCGCTTCGTTGTTGATTAAGCAAACATGCTCTTTTTACTTGTAAATCGTATTCCCGACAACAGAGTCAAATTTTGAGTACGTCCAAAAATAACTTGCGGTTATCGTAGTATAGCTAGGGTGTCTCCTCAGAGAGATAGTTACAGGAACTAATTTATTCAAACAAAACGTAAGTAATAACATAATAAAAATGAAACGAATGAATTAATACTTTAAGATAAAAAAATATGGAAAATAAATTAAAGATATCAGCAGAGAGATATGGCAAAGCATCGGGAATCCCTATTATATTAAACTCTTATATTTAGTTATTGATTCATTTTATTACATAATTTATGGTTTCACATCTCAAACCAACAACCGAAAAATATTCAATTTTACATATATTAAATTTTAAGGTAATTAATGATTATTTTCTCTATGTTAACAGCACAAAAAAGTCATCGTTACGAGCTATCTAACGTCGACAATATACCTTTAGGCAATACTACAGTAGAAGACCAACACGTAAAATAACTTTTATCAGTCACAACTGAGTTCGCAAATCACACATAAAAGAAGTATGACTGCATCTATATGGGATTTGAACAAACACAATTTTTGGGCTAAATAATTGTAAGATAATAAAGAACAATAAACATAAATTTTATTAAACGATTAAAAGGTACTTTTAGGAATCAAAAACATAAATAATAAAATCCAAACACAAGAGTTCATCCATAGCTTTGTCTAGGAGATTAGTTCTCCATAAAAGTAATTCCAGCCTGGGATTAGAGCGACATATTATTCTGAAGTAATACAAATTCGCGTCCCGACTCTCGACTCTCGCACTGCTTCTGCTTCTTCAACTCTCGACCGCAGATCTCTCGGCTCTTTCCGCCTTTTTTTCTTTCTCACGCGTGAGGCTTCTTATTTTTTGTGTTTTGTGTCTCTCCCTCACGCCTCCTCCTCGCTACTATTTTTTGTGGTTTTAAGTACTACATGAAAACCTAAATTAATCAGGTTGAGGCCACATGTAATTGTGCAAGCCTTTTTTTTTTATAAAAAAATCAACAATTTCCCTTTTTTTCTTGATTTTTTTGGTCAAAGTTTGTGGCTCCCTTTCCTTAAAGCATTGTGCAGTTCTCATTTACCTCAACTCATTTTCCTTTTTGGCCATGATTTAGAATCCACAATTATTCCTTAGCTTGACAACAAAACTCGTGTGTTCCACTTTTGATTCTCTTAAATTGTTAACATGCATCATATTTATTTGGCTTCCATTTTAATTTCTTTTGATGTGCTAAATCTTTGACTTTTCCCAAATTGAATTTTAACTTGCCAAATCCAACAATTAAATAAAGCAATTTCCATAAGCTAATAATTTTCTTTCTAGTTCCTACAATAATAAAGAGAAAAATCACTAACTTAACTTAAATAGTAAACACTTTCTAAATTAATATTATGATAAAAATTATATAATAAAATATAAAATATAGAACTAAATACTTAATAATAAATCCGAATAAATGATGTTCAAAGTAGATTTTCATACATTTATCAGCTGTCATCGATAAAAGTGATAAATTACCGCCTCTTGTTTACACAATATTCATATCACACACATTAGTGTATACAACTCGTTCTACGGAATGAAATGATGTTTTATGCATTTTTGCTTCAACACATGCCTCACACTTATGTTGGCTATTAATTGCAAATTTAGGTATAAGGTCAATGTTAATTAATTTACGCATTGTATCATAATTAACATGTACTAAGCTCTCATGTCATACATTTTGTGACTCGATAATATAAGCGGAAATTGTAGCTTTATTAATAGCACTGTGTCGATTAAGAATCATTACATTAAATTTGAAAAGCCCTCAGTGAGTTATCATTTTCCTATATACATCATTTTTTGTCAATATAAATTTATTAGAAACAATTATAAGCTTAAAACCAGCCTTGCTAAAGAGAGAGTCTGAGACCAAGTTCTTCCGAATATCAGGAACATGGAAAACATTCTTCAATGTAAGCTCATTTCCAGATGTCATCTTTAGAATCACTGTGCCTTGTCCAACCACTCTTGAGGTAGATGAATTTCCCATTGTTAGATGATCGCCGCCATCGACCTTCTGATACATGAAAAACATCTTGCTATCTGCACAGATTTTACGAGTACCCCCAATGTCTACCCATCATTCTCTCGGATTCCCAACCAAGTTAGCTTCAGTTACCACTGTTGATAGGTCCATCTCTGAGATCTCTTCAGTCAGTTGCTCATCTTCAGTAACATGGACCTCATTTTTCTTTTTCTTGCCCTTGTCTTGAGGCTTCTTGTTCCTACAGTTCTTTTCCATATGACCGCTTTTCCACAATTGTAACATTTTCCTTTGAACTTCTTGTTAGATTTGAAAGAATCAGTTACACTGTTCTTTCTCTTCTTGCTACCCTTTACACCTTCGAAGATGTTGTCCTTAGACTCCATAGTCTTGTAGCTAGCCTTCTCGGACTTCATGTTGTCCTCTTCGATCCTCAATCGAACTCCAAAGACTTTAAGGCTCATTTGCTTCTTTTTGTGTTTCAGATAGCTCCTGAAGTCCTTCCATGATAGAGACAACTTTTCAATTATGGTGGCAACTTGAAACGTCTCACAGAGTTTCATTCGTTCATCCAGTATTTCATGAAAGACAATTACAATTCACCCAACCGAGATATTACTATTCTTGAATCTACCATTTTGTAGTCCAGGAACCTACCCATGGCAAATTATTTTGCCCGATATCCTCGGTTTTTTATTTCTTCTCAAGAGATTCCCAGAGAATCTTCACACAAGTCATGCCTTGGTACACATTGTACGAGGTATTGTTAAGACCATCCAATAGGTAGTTCTTTCACAAGAAGTCGCCAGACGACCACGTTTTTTTTCGCAGTTACTTGGTTGTTGCGGATTCACCCTCCACAGGATCCGGAGGGTATTTGAGGTACTTAACCAACTAGAGAGTTGTCAGGTAGAACAACATTTGCTCTACCACTGTTTGAAGTTTACCCCCACCAAACTTTTCCGGTTTTTTTCCAAGAGAGACTGGTACTGTGATATTTCCGCTAGCCATGTGTAACTGGAAAAACCAACAGAGATCAATAAGTCTATAAAAATAAATTGCACAACGATCAACAAATGATATTGTTCAAGTGATATACCAAGTATCCACTCGTTGTTTGATTGGATAGTAGTATCAACAAATACAAGTCCTTGAATTTTCTACTAAAGTTTCTTATGAAAAGTAAATAAAGGAATATTCCGAGAGGACGAGGGGGTCAGGAGTAACCACTTAAATCCTTGATCACTTGGGCTCTTATCACATTTTTGACAGAATATCATTTAAACACTTCCTCAATAGAATTTCTTAGCAATTCAAAACTTAGTATTGCACTTTTAATTTTACAATACAATATTTGATATGTGTAGATATATGTGTATGTGTCAATCAATATTGGATGGAATTACTTGTGTAAGATTACACTTTAAATTCTCAACCAAGTATGCAATACACAATTAATTTTCAACTTTATCACTATGTGTATGCTTGTAATAATTGAAAAACCTAATATTAACTTAAATTTATACTACCAAGATTATTGTGATATATTATATGATTTTACTAAGTTAATATTATGATTAATTAAGTTAATCTAAGTCTGTTTTTTTATTTCTAGGACTAATTTCGTTAGTGTTGCGTTCGTATCTACATTCGAACGAGACTGTCCAGTGTGTGTACGTTCGTGTAGCGTTCATAAACGCGTTCGAACGAATTGTTCCAGAGAGTTCATGTTCTTGGAGCGTTCGAAAACATGTTCGGACGGAATATTCTAGAGAGTTTACATTCGTGTGGTGTCCGAAAATGCATTCGAACGAAATAAGGCAGAAGGCTTATGTCCGAGTTGTGTTTGAATAAGCGTTTGAACGTTCTAAGGTAGAAGGCTTGCGTTCAAGTTGCGTTGGAATACACGTTCAAAAGTACTTACGAAAATTCAGATTTTAGCCTCTACGTTCGTCGGGCGTTCGAACGCCCTTACGTATATTTCATGTACAGACTATATTTTTCCAGAAAATTTCCTTATCTAAGCATGCGAATTTCTATCTAATGTGGCTAATATTCTCCCAGGATTTCGTGGATACTTCTTGTTCAAGGGGCACTCCTTACAAGTGTTTGAACTTGGAATGATAAGAAACCTGCCTGGAACAAAGCCAAGAAAATCCCTCCACGTGTTCTAAGCCCCAAGAACCAAAAATCTAGATTTTGTAAGAACAAAATCCTTCCAAGATCAAGTCCAACCCTTAAATAACATTGCCCATAAGAACCTTTCTTTATTTCTTTGGAGAATCATGAACAGCGATACAGTGCCACAACATTTTCCACACGTTGATAAGCTTTTGTTCCGTAAAACCAAGGAAGAATCCACTCTCTCAAGATGACACGAGTCAATTTATTTTGTAAGAATATATATTCTTAGTTAATTATCAATTACAATGAATAATGCCCCTTTAAATAGGTGGCTAACCCTAATTCTACCCAAATATAATAAAACCCTAATAAAATAAACCCAATAACACATAAAATATTTGAAAATTTCGTGCATGAGTTTTCTAATTTAATTAATGTTTAACACAACACTTAAATAACACATAACTTAAAAAAATATAAAATATAAAAACTGTAGGGGTATCTTGCGTCCTCATTTTGACCAAGAAGAAGTCAGAAATGGACTTTGATGTAAGCTATAAAATTGTAGAGCTTTGAGTTCTCTTTCCAATGAAATCGGATATCGGATAAGAAAGTTAAATCCAAAATATGAAGACTACACAAATCATTCCACTGTTATGCACCATTCGGAAATTAAGCCAAAAATCAATCAAGGGAGCTCATGCATGACCAAGACATATTCCATACATGCCTTATACACAATAAAGCCTTCATATAAAGTATCATGCATGGTCGAAGCTTCAAAACCCAATGAATCTTCCAAATCCACCAAAATGGCACAAATACACCAATCTGACCAAGCCAATTCTGGATCATATCATTCTCTCTCTCTTGAAAAGGATTCATCCTTGAATCCGTGCCCGGATCATAGATAGTAATGATAAAATCAATTGGACGATCATTCTGAAACAAAGAAAATCACATGGAAGAAATGTGTCAATTTTAGTATAATAATGCTTGCCTATTATTCCCTCTTGCCATACTCTTCCTCAAAATATATTTTCATTGCATTCACTGCCCTAATTAGATTTCTAATTAAGTGCACACTCTCAGTCTTATTCACAACAAATTCTACATGCTTAACACTCATAAAATTCTCACAAATGTTTACCCATTTGTTTCTCGACTCACTACTCTCATTTGGATGCTCAAAATTCTCAACATATTCGACTACACATGTAGTTTCATCAATACATTTAGCCATGCATTGAGCTTCAAATTTATCATAACCAGCAACAACTAAGTCATCCACCTCAGCAATGGTAACAACCTCTGCATCACACTCACTCATCACTACCTGCTTACTCACTATCATGCTCATAATTTCTTTTTTTACTTTCACAACATTAATAACAAGTTTATTTTCCAAGCACTCGACAACTCTTTCTTTTTTCCTCTTTTCAACTTCACTTCTTCTCTTCATTTTTAATTAATCTGTATAGGCTTATTGTGGTGTTAAAAGAGGAAGAATCATTGACATACGCTCTGTGACTTAAATGTACATACTCCTCTCAGTATGATGCCACAATTGCCTATCATATTTCCATGAGCCACCCAACAATACATGACAATCAAGCATAGGTACCATATCACATAATACCTTATCATGAAACCTCTGTTGGTTTCTACTATAGTCCCAAGATCAATTCAAGTAATGAAACATGTGTGAATACTCAAAGAAGAATGGAGGAATCATACTTACAATGATCGGATGTGAGAACCTTTGAACAATAAAATTTTCTGCTCCAAGCTTTGTGTATTCGGCCAAGCTTCCATTTTGCTCCTTGAGTTCTCCAAGCTCCAAGCTTTATTTGAGAATTTCATGCTCAATAGTTTGTTTCCCTATCACCTTTGTAAGACTCTTTAGTGTGCTAGTACCCTTGAAAAATTGCCATAATTTTTCTTTTCCCCTTGTTAAACTTTCGGACATGAAAGAAAATGGAGAATGAGAGAATTGGCCCTTGGTCGAATGGGAGAGGAGGAAGAAAGATAGAGTATTGTGTGATCTAATACACAAAATTGAAAGTCAAATATCAAAATAATAAAATATGATATATGTTTTTCAACCATCACACTTGAGTGTTTTACACTCAACCATCAATCCATTACTCAAAAGTGACTTGACATCACATCAATCAAAGTGACAAGACATCTATCACTTGATTGACAAATGATGTGACGCGTGATGTGACTTATGTTGCTATGTAATTAAATCAATTTAATAAAATAATTATGCCAAGTAAAATTACTATTCACGTCGCTAATGAATTAATTCTAAATTACTCGTTTGTCCGAATTAAAATCCGATTTTAATTCCGTGTCGAAATCTAATTTCTTTTAATATATCGAATATATTATTTTATCGATTAATTCCAAATTAATCGTTCTCTCTCTTTAAATAATATTTTATCCCAGATAAAATATCTCCGTAATTAATCCCAGATTAATTTTCTCTCTCATCTAATTAATCTCATATTAATAATGTGTCAGTCATACGTCATCGGTGAATCTTCAGGAAGCGACCCATGAGATCCCCGGATATATTGGCAGTAAATCCGGTTATCGGACTATCCGAATACGTACGTACCTAGTATTACGTTTTTACCGATTTATAAGACAGGTTGGCTTCTAACAAAGCACCATACCTACCCAATTCTCCATAAATATTCTTAAAGGAATATACGATCTATATCAGGTGTAGTATACGTAGTATTGTGTATGTCGATTCAGTATCTGATATCACGTGCTAGGCTTGGGGCTAGGAATGTGTCTGTCCCGTACGAAACACATGTCGGATATCTGGTAACTAGTCTCTATAATCGGATAACTATGACCTTGTCATATTATCCCGATAGCTGTAGCATATAAGAGCACCAGTTCCATATCCTACGTGATCATCATCTGCATATGTCTGAAGTGATACTTCTATCTTGACATCACACCCAATACACTACGATTCTCAATATATCCAGAAGAGGCGTACACATAACTTGTTAAAACCCTGGACAACCAAAACCAAAGTATATTGATTGTCGCAAGTATTAGCGGTGTAAGTCTCAGGTTAAGACCAAATACACCTACCCTGAAACGGACTCCCATAGACACACAGACATACTATCAATGGGATTCCACGGGGTCTATCCAGAGCGAAGCTGTTTTCCGTACCATCGGTAAAACACAACCTCCTATCGCACTTGCATAAGTATCCAATACTTATATATATGAGAACTATGTCGTTATGCCCTCACAACGCGCACAAGTGAAATACTAATCTATTCCGCATTATCGATGTCCAATCTCGATAATACTACGACTAGGGATATTTAATGATTAAACCTTCATGGATTGATATTGTCTCATATCATCTCAATCCGGAACTAATCATAAGGACCTTATATCATTTATGTATATTGGTAATCTAATTACAAATGATAAAAGAGCAATTTCCTTTGTCATATAGTTAATTTGTACAACAACACCATGATCTGTACAAATAGTGATGCTATGTGTCAAAATTGTCTAACAATCTCCCACTTGGCCTATAGCCAATCACTCAAATGTCTTACACCTGAACTATGTACGGGTGGATCAAACTTCTGCTGAGAAACAGCTTTCGTCAGCGGATTTATAAGGTTATCATCTGATGCGATTTATTCGATCATCACATCGCCACGATGTATGATCCGACGAATCAGATGAAACCATATGAAGTGCATATCGGATCGTTGATGAGACCGTTAATTCTTTAGCCTATGTTGCAGTCTAGCTCAACTGCTAACAGAATTATATCTAATCTAATTAGAATTGTTTAGATCCAAAATGCTACTTTTGTTGCGACAGTTGCAGCAAAATTTCGCCTTTTGTTGTTCATTCGGTAACAGTATCTTGCTTGGAAGATTTCTAGCTCACTGTTCCGTTATTCAAACTATATAGTACCATTTTACGACATATAGTCGTCTTTGTCGGTTTGGAAACTTGCAGTAGTGAATCCAGTCACTTCAAGTTCTCCTTCTCCATATGATACAAGAAAGCATCTTTAGTTCATCCAAGATACTAGAGGATGTCCTTAACATCAATCCAATGACTATCACTTGAATTGTCCTAATTGTGATACATATGCTCAAAGAGTATGAGACACCGGGTCGAGTATATTTATTTCAATGTACGAGTTCTCGAAGAGTACCAACAACTTTTAGATCATCCCAATAGATCCTTATTTCTAGAATAAATGTTGTCTTTCCCAAGAATTCTACGGAGAATTTTTCTTGAAAGCCAAGTTTTCACCGATTGTTTTATGGGAATGTCATTTCCAAGAAATGATATGTCATCATTATATAAGACAATCATCGTCAGTGCGCTCCCACTAACCTCCTTATATACACAAGAATCATATTCGTTTTGAATTAAATCATACACCATTATGATTACATCAATAACGATATAGTTCCAAGAGCGTAATGCTTGCTCCAATCTATAAATGGATCGAATTTAACTTGCAAACCTTGTTTGCTTGTTTTGGTACGACAAAACCGTTAGGATGTTGTAAACATCCTTCAAAAGGTTTCCATTAAGGAAAACAATCTTGACGTTCTACTGCCATATTTCATAAATGAAACATGCAGCATTAGCAGGCATTATCCAAATGGATTTAACCATGGCAACGGACAAAAGAATTCATCGTAATCAACACTATGTTGATGACGATACCTTTCTGTACAAGCCTAGCTCAATGCATTTAATGTTGTCATCCATGTATGTCTTCCTTGAAGACCTTTATAGTACCAACAAACACAATGTCTTACGGTAGAACAACCAGTGTCCAAACTTGGTTGGTATACATGGAATCCATTTCGGACGCTATGACACTTTGCCATAATAGGTAGTCGATACATTGTATCACTTCCTCATACGTAGTCAGTTTTCTCAATAAGATTGACATCTTTATTAGGTGAGATCAGAAACCCATACCTCCCAGGTTGTCTTCTAACTCTCTCTAATCTACGATGTTCTTGTGTATTCGAAGATTATGATACAGTTTCATCCCTGATGAACTGTTTGTGTTCCATTAAAGAATCAGTGCCTGAAACAGTATTACTGCGATTTTTATCGAGTTTTACTTTCCTCCCACTTACCACTGCATATACGTGTTCCTCTTAGGAAAACCGCATGGAGAGCAACAATTAAATTGTTCTCTTGTGAGTTGTATAAGTACTATACTTTGGTTTCCCTAGGACAACCTACAACTAGGCACTTATCCAATTTGGGTTTTAGTTTGGTATCATCCAAACTTATGCCAGCATTCCCAAATGTTCAGGAATGAGAAATCCAGTTTCTTTCCTGTTCATATCTAATATGATTTCTGTTTAACAGATTTTCATGTAACCTTATTCAAAATAAGCTTTTCACTGTTTAATGCTTATCACTTGAAGGAAAATGGTAGCTCAGAGCGACTCATGATTAACCTTATCATGTCCAACAAAATTTAGTTTTTCTGTTCGGACACACCATCAGGATTGATGTGTTCCGGGAAGAGTCCACTATGTAAAAATACTATACTTTTTCATTTAGTCAAGAAACTTATTGCTTAAGTATTTTCCACCACGGTCTAACCGTGACGATTTAATACTTTAGCCGATCTGTCTAACTACTTCGTGTCGAAACTCTTTGAATAACTCAAAATTTCCGATTTATATTTCAAAATAAACACATAACCATAACGCGATGCCACATCCGTAAAGGTTACGAAGTATCATTATTCACCTCTAGCCTAGCTAGATATGGGCCCACTTACGTCACTATGAACGAGGGCTAACAGATCGGTGGCACTCACACTTTTACCAAGTAAAAGGTGTTTTAGGCAATTTGCCTAATAAACTAGATTCGTAAACTTTATTTGATTGGAATCAAATCTGTCCTAGTACCCACTCTTCAAAAGTGTGGAGATACGAGTCTTGTTTAATGTGTCTCAGACTACACTGCCACAAATAAGTCTCATCTCATCAAATCAGTTTTAGCTATATGTTTGTCATGTTATATGTTTGAAATTTGTTTATATTCAAAATATAAACATTGTTATTAACATATAATGTGTTTATCTCAATATCATCTTTATAAAATAAAACAATTTAGTGTTGTAGAATATAAAGGTATACCGCAACGGGTAAAACCCTGATATAAAGATAATATTTATAGTCAAACTAGTTACATTATAACAGTTTCCTATTTTAAGTACACACCCGAAGGGTACTTCCTAAACTTAGATTTCTATGGTTAAAACAGTGACTTTCGTCTCGTTTTCGATTCGCAGATAAATCTTATCTGAAGTCAGTATCCTGCTTATCAGTAGATTCTGCACATCAGTACATATATATGTACCACATTTAGTATCTAAAATCCAATTTTAATACTAATAGTGAACACGTTTATGACAAACATGGTTGAAGCCGGAGCCTTGCCCCTCTTCACTTCCTTCATGTCTGCCTTGTCCATACGGCAGTCACGCTTCAGTGACCCCGTTTGCCACAGTTTAGGCAGACATCTTGGGATATGTATTTTGTCCTCCTAGAAGACTGTGATAATTTTGCCTTTGCCCTTATCCACATACCCCGAAGCCTTCGGTCAAGCCTTTGTATTATGGGATGTCGAAGTAAGATACGCCTTGCGCTTCTTGCCCTTTTGTAAAACTTTGGTTTTGTCTCATTGAGCATAGCCATTAACTCTCCAAGAGTTACCCATTGCAATTTTTACTTCTAAGATCTAAGAATAGATCTATGAATATTCTTCAATTCAACATCACAGTTTAAAGATCTAATCCTGAGTTATGATGACGAAATTAAGGAGTCATTGCGGTAAGCATAAATGATTAAGCACTAAAGTTATCATCACATGAATCTTCCAAAGATCATGCTCTACTATTTGCTTAATTCCTGGCTTAGGCCCAAGACGTCACTTTTATCAAATAAAGTAACTTTTCAGTTCTCAAGACTATCCTGAGGTATTATTCCCAATATGAAAATTAAAGCCGTTTAAACACATTTTCATCCAAGATTATGTTTTAAATGCTCAATCTTTTAGCTTATCTTGATTCTAATAGTCCAACTATTTAATCAACGATTTAAGGTATATTAGTATATAATAATTACTATAGTCCAACTATATAATCAACTATACTTTTAATTTGATTAAATTCAATTATATTGATTACTATAATCCAATTATAAAATCGACTATAAATTGAAATAGTTTGAATACAGTCCTATTGTTTAATTAAAACAACATTTAATATTAGTCCAACTAATATATATATAATTAAATAAATGATGAATAATGAAATGAGCGCGTATGGCAAGTATCTAAACGAAATTGCAAATTTAATACTTGCCTCCCATTATTTCTCGGTGAGCCTCTAACCATCTGTTGAGTACTCGGGAAACCTTATTTCCTAGTGGGCTAGTATCCCGTTAGATAACACACAATCTTGACTTTAGCCAACATATTGTATGATATTTAACTAGGTAGATCTCTAAGATCAATTGGATCTCATCCAATTCCTAGATCCAGTAGGTGGACGTCCAAGTCCGAAACATATATCTTATATATGCCAATATATCCAATATATTCCCTAACCTTTTTCCTCTGAATCAACTAAGCATTGGCTTTGGCACAACAAACTTAGTGATCTCAGTTAAGCGGAACCCATTGACTGTGGAAAGCTTCGTAATCGATGTCGATGGACAAGAAGTGATCTTGACTTTTATCAATAAATCACAACTTGGACAAGACACCGATATGGAACAAAGCCTTCATGATTCAAACACATCCGTGATGGACAAAGGTCTGACTTTGGCCAACAAACCA
>SKCR01028786.1:0-71542 GCA_019454045.1 Zanthoxylum bungeanum | reverse complement strand
ATAAATTGAGTCGCCATTTCATTTTTCTAAATTCCATCACTTTCATACATTTTCTAAGAAGCAAAAACAGAGAGTTTCATCAATCTTCTTATTCATATACTCTCTTGATTATCAAAGCTCATTACATACACCTTCATATTATTTAGCGAGCTTAAATTTATTTAGATATACACTAACACCTTAATCTTCTTTATCTTTTGTGTGTGTTTTCAATTGTGTTGTAAAAATTTCAATATCAATCTTTTATAATTAAGAAATCCCTTGTGTGAATGTGCATACTCTCAAGGATGAACTTGTGTAAAGATTTGGAGTGAACTAATGGACAAAACTCTTGGTCTGTGAGTGAGCCACAGAAAACTCATGGTGTAATGTGTGGATTCACATTTACATAGTAGAAAGCTTCAAGCGCGACTTAGAGGAGTGGACATAGGTATAGTTGCCCGAACCACTATAAATCACAGTGTTATTTTCTCTATCCCTAAACTTTTGTAATTATCGCAAGTTTTATTTTAAGGTTGCATATTACTTTAGAAATTTGCATTTTTGAGAAAATTACACATTAAGCTTAATTGGTAAAGCTACTAACTAAGTAGTTTGAAATTGAAAAGAATTTTAATTCCGTATTAATTTGTCTCATACCCAATTCACCCCCTCTATTGGGTATAATGTTGTTGTTAGACTTGTAGGTAATTTCAAAGGTTTCCTAATTAAGCCTGAGACTTACGTAGTATTATGATCCTGCACGAACTGGTTCGATCGTTGGTATTTATTCTTTGAGTTGTTTTTCTAGTGTTATTGATTCTCCACTAGTCCATTACACAAAACTTTCTCTTATGGGTTAAGGTCCCACAAGTGGGCTTGGCTAATAGTTTGTTGTGCATTGATCCTAAGAATGGCAATCGACCGGATATGATACAGAGATGTCAATTTATGTACTCGTCCCGTTCAATCAATGGGTACAAAAATTTCCTTACCTGCTCCTAATGTATTCAGCCCTTGCGAGCCCCAAGACGGGTCCCCGTTCACTTGAGGACTTTACATCTTTTTTATCAGGAATGCCAGTACTCTGACTCGTCCAATCAACAGAAATAAAAAATTATCCTCTTATCTGCCCTAATATACCGGACCCCTATAAAACCCCATTCCTCCAAGAATTTTTATCAATATGTAGCTTGAGGATTAGACCTTGAATTTGGTTAAAAATTATATAATAAGCAAAACGCAACAGGTTGAAGTTCAACAAACTAGTAACTACTAACCATACCGTCATTTATGTGGATGACTAATTATCCCATATTTTATGAGTAAATTATTGAAGTCAAATGGTAAAAAACAAAAACAAAAAACCAAAAAACAAAAAAAAAACAAAAAAAATCAATCAAGCATGAAAATCTGGAGTGCCAATAAACATACGCATATGTTTGTTAACAGTAAGCCATCTGCATGCCTTCAGGTGTGTGCCAAAATTAATATTTATCTATATTTGACTTTTGTTTGTCCATAGCATGCAGAGGCTTCGGGCACATCTTTTCTTATCGTAACAGGCATTAAAGGACCCAAGAAAAGAGTCAACTCAACACAACACCGATCGATTAGATTCTTAAGTATTGTTTTTACTGTCTTTGCTTCCGTTCTATCGGTGATAACCTTATCAATAATTAATCAAACTAATATTACATAATTAGATTGTTATATATGCGATGTGCTATCACCGTTATGTACAATGGCGGAATTAGAACGGATAAAATTTGATTTATGGATAATCTTTATTTTAATGGGATAAATCAGAACTATTACATTAACAAATCAGATTTTTCATTTATTTATTGAAAATATTTTAATAAAATTTAATAGGAGCGACTGTCGGCACTATGGCTCCGCCACCATCTTCATTTTAAAGTCAAACATTTCCACTGTAACTCTATTGTTTACAATCAATAGTTCTTAACCAACCCTTTGTAGCCGAGCTTTAGAAGACCTTCGCTACATTAGAAGATCCGAACTTTCACCTTCTTTGGTTACATAAAGAGAAACTATGTCACGTAAGCAAAGCAGAGTTATAAATTGTTCGGTGAGTTGCCCACCGAACCCTAACCAAAGTCCCACATGACTCACGAATCACATTTTCGTTTGAAGACACAAAACTAAAATAAACACAAAGTTAAATATATGGTCGATCGCATACATATTATACATTATGAATCTAATAATAATAATAATAATATAATTCTGAACTCAAAAAAAAAAAAAAAAAGACAGACAGACTGTCTTGTATGATCTCTTTTATTCTTATAAACCCACCCAGTTCATAGTTTATGCATGTTTTTATTTTTATTTTTTGAAGAGGAGCCTCTCTTATTTCCTCAACTAATCTCATTTAATTTCTCCCCACCTCCTTCATTCAATGCCATTGCAGTAAAGTCCCTCTTTTTTATTTTCTGCAAAATAGCTGTATTATGTATTGTATATCAAGAGAGAGAAAAAGGAGGTTAAAGATACTGTAAGTCATGATTTATCAATTTCGATATATTCTAATTATGAATTCAAAATAAAAATTTTCGAGAAATTATCTTAAATCTCAAATTAAATAGTTAGAGATCCTGTTTTTGCTATGGGAATTAAAGGCAGGGCTGTTTTTACCATATAAAAAGTCTCAACGAACTTCTCGAAGGGCATTTATGATTTTGCAGGCAGGGCAATTCAAGAGAACAGTCTGTCCTTCATTAATATTATTGCTTCTCTTTATTATCATTTCACCTATATAACATATTCACCCATTTCTCTACTCACTCACTCACTCATTTTTGCTTCTCTCTTTCTATTTTTCTTGCTCTTTTAGCTCCTTTTTTTTTTTTTATCAAGTTCTTTCCACTATCTGGTTTTATTTTCTTTTAGCTCTGGTTTTTTTTTTTTCACACATTCTTTTTCGAGTTTCTTGTTTCTTGTTATATATGGATATTGCTACGGCTTTTTTACTTTTCACGGCTGTCACGGCTTATCTATTATGGTTCACGTTCATCTCACGGTCGCTGAAGGGTCCACGTGTGTGGCCTCTATTGGGCAGTCTTCCGGGCTTGATTGAAAATTGTGACCGCCTGCATGACTGGATCTGCGACAATCTCCGCGCGTGTGGAGGCACGTACCAGACCTGTATCTGTGCTATTCCGTTCCTCACCAAGAAGCAAGGTCTCGTGACTGTCACGTGCGATCCGAAAAATATCGAGCATATTTTGAAGTACCGGTTCGATAATTACCCCAAGGGGCCCACGTGGCAGGCCGTGTTTCATGACCTGCTTGGTGAAGGGATCTTCAACTCTGATGGTGACACGTGGCTGTTTCAGAGGAAGACTGCCGCACTCGAATTCACCACCAGGACTCTCCGTCAAGCCATGGCTCGTTGGGTCAGCCGAGCTATCAAGCTTAGGTTCTGTCCGATTCTTGAATCGGCTGAGCGCAAAGCCGAGCCGGTGGATCTACAGGACTTGTTACTTCGGCTCACGTTTGACAACATCTGTGGCTTGGCTTTTGGAAAAGATCCACAAACTTGCGCGCCGGGACTTCCTGAAAACGGCTTCGCATCGGCTTTTGATAGAGCCACTGAAGCCTCGCTTCAGCGTTTTATTTTGCCTGAAATTTTGTGGAAGTTCAAGAAATGGTTCCGGCTCGGAATGGAAGTCAGCTTGAGCCGAAGCCTGTGCCACATCGACGAGTATTTATCAGATGTGATCAGTAAACGTAAGCTCGAGTTGACGAGTCAGCAAAAAGACGGGAACCCACACGACGACTTGCTCTCAAGATTCATGAAGAAAAAGGAATCCTACTCAGACTCTTTCCTCCAACACGTGGCACTCAATTTCATCCTAGCTGGACGTGACACGTCATCAGTCGCGCTGAGCTGGTTCTTTTGGTTAGTCACACAAAACCCACAAATAGAAGACAAAATCTTACGTGAATTATGCAGTGTGCTAATCGAGACACGTGGCGATGACACGTCAAAGTGGGTTGATGAGCCGTTAGGGTTTGAAGAAGTTGACCGTTTGATATACCTAAGAGCAGCATTATCAGAAACCCTAAGGCTGTATCCTTCAGTCCCAGAGGACTCAAAGCACGTGATAGCCGATGACGTGTTACCGGACGGCACGTTTGTTCCGGCAGGGTCATCAGTAACATATTCCATATATGCAACAGGGAGAATGAGATCAACGTGGGGTGATGATTGCTTAGAGTTTCGTCCAGAGAGATGGCTATCGCGTGATGGGAAGAAATTTGTAACGCATGATTCATACAAATTTGTTGCTTTCAATGCAGGACCAAGGATTTGTTTAGGAAAGGATTTGGCTTACTTGCAAATGAAGTCAATAGCGGCGGCGGTGTTGCTGCGGCATCGGCTGACAGTGGCTCCAGGCCATAAGATAGAGCAAAAGATGTCATTAACATTGTTTATGAAATATGGGCTTAAAGTTAATGTGCATAGAAGGGAATTACAGGGCATTTTGGAAAGTGTTAAGAAGAAGAAGAAAAATGTAATGGTGGTGGTGGTGGTGGTGGGGTTGAAAATTGCAAAGGGTAGGTGACGTTGTTTATTAAGGTGTCGTTAATGTGTTGGTGGGTTTCATGGAACATGGATGTGGTGTATTTAAGGCGTGGTGGTGGTTTTGAATTATTGCTAGCTAAAGCTGAAGGAAAAAATGGCAATTCATGTGGCTATCAATTGAACGTGGGACCATTTTGAGCGTAAAGGAGGGAGATAATATACGACAGAAGTTCTTTTGTATACGACATAGTTTCAAAGAGAAAGGGAGTCATTTTAAAATCTAATCTTTGTTTTCTAAGTTTTCTAATAGGAGGATCTTTGGGAAATTCTATAAAATTCTTTATGTTTTTATTTTATTATTTGGATGTGTTATGTACTTACTAATTTTATGATATTTTATTTGATAAAATAATTGTCATTGGTCAAGTTTAATAATAATTCTTAAATTTGAAACGCAAGTCATCAGGACCTGTGTGATTCCTGGCTGAAAAATGAAGCCCAAACACGGCCCAAAAAAGTTCAAGACTGAAGCAAGAGTTACAAACTTGCTAATCTGTCAAGACATGAATATGTATTATGGTCTTTTAATTTCATAGAATAAAGTATCTTCTTTAATTGATTTGATGCATGTTCCAATGAAGCAGCAGATATATATAATGGTGATTGAAGTACACTTTGAGGTTTTTTTTTTTTTTTTTTAAAAAAAAGCATTATATGATGAGCTTCAGAAGGAGGTTTAATGGGTGCAAATTGCCCATCCCATCCCATCCCTAAGAAGGAAACATACATATGAAAGAAAAAGGAGTATTGATCCGTAAAAAGGTCTTTTCAACACAACTTAAAAAAGTTTTACAAGTTAAGGGCCTCCATAAGTTGATGAAAAATTTTCACGGTAGCATCTTAATTACCTTTTGCTCTGCGAATTATGGCATTTTGATTTTCCTGCAATTTCTTCCTCATCTCTTTTTCATTACTCATCACTACATCTTGCTCTCCCTTTTTTGCACTTGCCTAATCGAGAATTTTCTCTCCAGTTGCAAATAAGTTCCAGACTAATGTGCCAATGAGGTATAATATAACAGCTACCTTGAATACATCATCCCAAGAACCTGCAGAGAACGAGTTTCAGAAATTAATTACTCACATGAAAAGCCATAGCCACTAGAGAATGTACCAGAGTTATACCTCGTTGGAGTATGTAACCTGTCACAGCTGTTCCAAAAACACCGGCAAGCACTCCTGCTGTGTTCGATAGTCCTAACAGAACTCCCTGTCATAAAAAACATTTCGAAGATTATCACTGCAAGTGAAGTATCTTCTAGTATTGAACTAATCTTAGTTTAACTAAGAAAGACGGCCATAACTCACAGCATAGCGTGGACCAATATCTTGATGATTGGAATAAAGACCGGATTGTGAGAATGCATCAGATCCCTGTCAAGAATTATTGTGACCATATAAGTACAGCATATTTGGTCATCTTACCAGACACATTCTGGTTTCTGGAATGATTATAAGATGAAACTGACATCAAACAGGATCAAACCTGACTGCATGCCATGCATAGCACTGCCATTGCAGGAGTCCTGACACGACTTAGCTGTGTGAGAAAGAAGGCTGGTCCCAAAAACCCAATTGATTGCATGATCTGAATATTAAAGACGATTTGAAGACAGAATTAATTCCAATTGGTAGAACTCTAGTATAACCAATGCCGTGCTAGTTTGGGCTTGTCACATTTCACTGAAGTAAATTACTCCCGTAAATAAATTTGACCATTTGGAAAAAAAAAAAAGAGCAAACAAGAAAGCAAGCTAGCATACACTGCACATGAACACGTACAAATGTAAAGTTGCACAAATATTCTTGCAGTTGTTCATTTAGCAATGGTTTCTGTATCACAAAAGAAACCTTTTTTTTCCAAATTGATATAAACCACAATATGGTCCTTGGTACTAGCATTGAGGCAATATCAAAATGGTATAAGACCAATATAAATTGGAATGATGTGATGGTATCAATATTCAGCAGAAAATCCTCCTATGAAATTACAATAAGAATCAGCTCGAGTGTTAATACTTGCCTTACGAACTGCAGTTATGGAAAGACCTTTGCTAACAAGTGTGTCTGCAATCCAGCCTCCTATATTTGCAAAAACAGCCATGGTCAACCAGGGCAGGACACAAAGGAGGCCAGATTCAGTGAGGTTGAACTTCAAGACCTGACAGAACATCAAAATCTTATCCATCTTGGGTATATTATAATTATGCATATTTTCACCTCAATCATTGACCAAGTTGCTCAGCAAACCATGAAAAGATTAAAAAAAAATACAGTTATATGTGTCAATCAACCATGTTAGTTTATAAGTCTGTATAATGTATGGGATACTAACTGCAAAATTGAGTATAATGCATGGGCTACTAATATAATTGACCCAGAAGAAGGAAAAGAAGCACCATGCATTTTAAGTTTTGCATTGCGCGGTAACAAAATTTTAATGAGGCTGATCAGAATTTCATGAGGTTTCTTATGAGAAAGAAAATTTAAGGTGCAAAAAAAATTGAAACACCGCGTTATGCTCTCTAATCACTTTCAACCTAAAACTTATAGTTTTAAGAACTTCTGATGTAAGAGAAAGATTGAAGGAAAACAGAAGTTTTGTACTCTCTTAGTCCAATAAGCTAATGGTGGAATGCCACAACTATGCATTGAAGATTTCAGTCTAAAAGACAATATCAATAAGTGCATCATAATCAGCAAGGCAACAAGTATTAATTTAAGACCGGATACAAGCGAATTCTGAAATTAATGCACATAACAGTAAAAGGCAAATAAAATTTGCAGCAATTGTAAAAATTTGTTTTTGTTCACTATGGTGAAAAAGGACTCATTGTCAGATCCAACGTTCAGATATCTATTATCAGGTAACATAAATCACAACCATCAACAAATATTATTTATATTCCCAGGGATATACCTGATTGTAGTATGTGGGCATCCATGTCAAAAGAATAAATGTTCCCCAATTGTGACAGAAGTGAGAAATTATGAGAGCCCAAACAGGGGCTTTTGATAATATTAATTTCCAGGGAATGACTGAAACAGGTTCCTTTGAAATGCTACCACCCAATATAAGTTTTTTTTCTTCAGCTCTAAGTTTAGGGTCTTCTTTCGGAGAGCTGTATGCCTGATGCGAGACCAACAGTAAGGAAAAAAATTAGATAAGACATGATATCTTGTTCTAAGAGAAGCAAGCTATCAGTCAATCTTTTTTAGTCTACTGGCAGCAGAAATTTCTAGTGTACTATCACAAATACATTCCCCCACACACTGCCCGAAATGAAAAGAGAGAGTGTGTGTGATTTTCTTGAGGTATGTAAATTATACTAGTCACCGAACAAATAATTAAAAGAATTAGCAACTTACTTTTCTTAGCCACAATGCAAACCAGATGCTTCCGAGTGAGCCAAATGAGTAGAAGACAGATGGCCACCCAAATTTTTGGATTAGAACAGGGGAGATGGCCAATCCAGTAACAGAACCAAGATACATTCCACTATATACCAAGGCAAGTGATCTGCTTCTTTCTGACACAGGAATCCACTTAGAGAGTATGTTATTCATAGCGGGCATGGCAACACCCTGTAAAAAAAAAGTGAATTACCTTTTTCCCGTGAGCATTGCTCTATCTGCTTATCAAATTCATTAAAATTTTAAACTTCTTTCATATTGTTATCATATAGTTAGCATTTTTCATTTATTTCCTGCTCTTCTGGCTGGACAGCTTCATCTGTCCTTTCAAGTTTCAACCATCTACTTTTCAAAAACAAAAATTCCCAACCATCTATCAATGTAAAAATAGTTAGATATTTTATACAACAAGAAGAAAACGAGCTTCAAGAAACGAACTATTCAGAACTAATTAGTTACCCGTGTAGTTGTGTAAGGAATAAAAGAAACAAAAAAGAAGAATGAGAAGAAGCCAACCTCGCCAATCCCCATAAAAGCACGCATGATAAGCAAAAATGGAAGCCCAAGTCTTGCAGCAATAGGTGTCATAATAGTAGCTACGGACCACCAAACCACCCCAAAACCCAGTACTAGCTTTCCACCAATTTTATCTGCCCATATGCCTCCAAGAATCTATGCCAGAAAAATAGAGAAGTATAGTTAGATTGAAAGATTGAAGTAAAAAAAAATTCTCACATCACATTCTTGGTTACTACTAAACAATTGCAGTGCCAAGTCATTTAGATAAAATACATCCTTGAAACAACAAGTGCCATAGAAGGTTACTAACTGTATTTTTGTCCACCAGTATATGGTGATTTACAATATTTACTTAGATCTCTTTCTGTGTTCTAAAATTCTCGTAATACTCAGAAGCAAACCTGAGTGAGTAGATATCCCCAGAAAAAGGAGGACTGGATCAAACCCACAGTTGCGCTGTTCCAGTTGAATTCTTTTGACATTGGAAGTATTGCTATGCTCATGTTCACCTACAGAAACATTTAATTAGCCAACATGAAAGAAGAAAAGCATATACAATAAACAGTGGGGTTAAGAGGGACTAGCATGTCAAGACCAAGTATACAACCATGTTGATTCGCTCAATCTAGAATGAAGCACCTTGCAGCCAAGTATGCAAACCATTCATACTGAACTTGAGAAAGGTAGAAAAGTATAACTTCTAGGAAGAATTTACCATGACATGTTGAAGAATTTTATTGAATCAGGGGAAAAAATTGTGGGGTCAAAAGAGAAATACTCACACGGTCCATGTTGCACAACAGAAATGCCGCAAAACAGAGAAGTACAATCACCCAACGTTTTGGGAATTGTTCCCACCAAGGAGATGTTTCCAGCACATCTCCATCTAGTAGAACGGCCTCACTTGGTATTTCTGTTGATTTTAGTGAATCCACCTTTGCTTCTGTTATGTCATACTCCTCAGACTTGTAGAAAGCACGAATTCTGTCCACCTTAACATGTTCAGATTGCAGGCTTTGCCCTTTCCCTGCACTGATTCTATCCTCGGCTCTTGGTTGAAACCAACCTCCAAGTGAATGTCTTGAAGGAAAATAGCATTCAGATTTTACACTAATTCTTTTCCGAGGACAAAATCTGTTGAACTTTTCATTACAGTGTAGGGACAAAGTATGTTCCTTTCCAATGTGACAATTTACTATTTGTTTCAGAAATTGTTCATCCGAATTGCCTCTAACATGAAGCATTGAGCAATTCGCATGTCCAGCTATCACACCATTTGCCATCCTACTAAACTTTTGGTTGAACATGTTTCCTTGTGCATTCCGCACAACAGCAATGCGGGGTCTTTCTCCTCTCAGGTGTGAAATAATTGGTTCCTTTTCATATACTTTTCCTGCAAATATCAGGAACTAACTATCTTAAAGATTTTCAACAAAAAAACTACCAAAATGCAGTTACAAATACTGTTTAATCTACAGCCCATATAATAATGAATGTGACAAATTTCCCTATCTTCTTAGATGAGTCAGATTTTTCAATAATATAAAAAAGAAAAATTCATGAAAAGAAAACATTCAGTTAATTGTAAAGATAATATTTAAAAAATATTAACAAATATAATATATTGATAAAGAACCAACTCAACAATACCCAAATGCTTCCTCTATTAATTTATCAGCAAATGAACAATTATTTATTGAAAAGTGTAGGGCCACAATTCCAAAAGACTAACATATTGAAATTGGAGACCCTACACAGAGTAATGGGCCTACAGCGACCAGGCGGAATTTCCAAGGCATCTAATAATAAAAAGAATCAAGAATCTTTTAATCTGATTCTGATTAACCTCGCATGTATCTGTACAATAAGCTAGCTATGAAAGAAACTCAGGAAGTACATGACGTGTTAATTCAATCCCAAATTGTTTTTTTTTTTCCTAAAAAAAAAAAAAAAAAAAAAAAAAAAAGGGACCAAACCAGGTTACTCTAAAAGTTAAATGAAGATAAAGAATCTGTCCAGTTCCAAATTTGGGAAACTATTAATTACTCATTGGAAGCTAAATTCAGCTTAACAGTCAATTAATTATAAAATGATTTAAAATAAATAACTAATTAAACAATGATAAAGCGTTTAGTCAACAACTAGCCAAATTACATACCAGTAAAATAAATATAAAAAAAATTCAAATAACATAATATTACTGTTATCAATTCACCTTAGACCAAGAATTAATTTCAAAAAGAAAAGCAAAACCACTGATAAATTCAAAATCTGTGCATGCATAAAATTTATCCACGGAAAAAAAAAAAAAAAAAAAAAAAAAAAAAACAAAAACAAATGCAGCCACATATCCCGCGCAGATAAATGAAATTAATGGGGGAAAAATAGAGTGAAAATGAAAATTAAGTTCATATAAATGCAGTGAAGCTGATACCTGAACCAATAAAAGAACCGAAATTCCGGCTAGAAATCAAACCGCCGATGGCCATTGCTTTTTTGTAAAAATTTTAAGAGACTGAAGCTCTGAGATAACTTACTGCATTTTAGAACTCAAAATTAAAAGCTCGGATTCAAAACGAAACAGCCGTTTCAATTTTTTTTGTCGGTAGCTACCTCTGGTTTCTCAATTCAGAGAGGATAAACAGAGGCTTTGTTTTATTATTTATTTATTTTTGTGAAATTTTACAAAAGCGGGAAGTATCTTAGTTGTTGACAATATAGGGAGGTGGAGAAGGTGACACGTGGCATATCATCCTCGTGAGGAATGAAATCGACAAATTTATTGAAATGCCCCTATTTGCAAAGCGAAACAACGTTGTTGTGGCTGTGGCAAAAAAGGTGAAAAAAGTGTAAGGGAGATGGTATTTTCGGAAAATAAATTGAGGAAATCATTCATCCAAAAATAATAATATTTTTTACCCTGAAAAATCATTCTATCTTCCTAATATTGGGCATAATTAGACCTAGACCTGGCCACCGGTCCGGTTCGGTTTCGAATCGAAACTGAACCGATCGGTTCCCGGTTCCACGAGTGTGGAACTGGAATCGGATCGGTTAATTTCTGTTCGGTTTCAGTTTCGGTTCCATTCGGTTTTTTTAACTTTTTTTAAAATAAAAAAAATTGAGATTGAAAAATTAATTTAAAATTATGAATTCAAATTTATATAATAAATTTACATTAAATTACAAATAAAATTCTTGTCTAAAAAAATTAAAAATTAAATTATTAAATTAAAGAGCTTAAACTTAAATTTTTAAAAACTTAAGTTGTCTACGTATCCTCCAAGGGTGAGAGGAATCAAAGCTCACGTAGTTCCATTATAATTTTAAGATATTTTCCCATTGTAATTTTACAATTCTTTAATTATCAATCATCATTATCAGTTCATGTTGATCCTTCAACTCCAATTCCTCTTACACTTGCAGATACATTGTCAAACAATTCTTCAAATTCATGGGGGGCATCTTCTTGTTGCCTCATATTAGCTCGGGTCCAATCATCCACACATGTTGGTTCTTCTATAGTGTTTGGATGTAATGAATACCGTCTAACTTCCAATATATTGTCTCTCATGTTGAAGGCTTGCCCAACCGCAATGGTGGAAACAGGTGCTGCCAATATCTCTTAGCAATAATTGATAATACATGATATACATTTTGATGTCGGTTCCACCATTCAAGGATTTGAAAATTTGTACTAACTAAACTTTTAGTTGAAAACTCGAAATTTGTAGATAAATAATTATCTAATTTCTGGTTATTAGTCGTGTTATCCCTAGCAATAATTGATAAAGGCGGTATCCAATTAAGTCGGGTTTTAATATAATTTATATATTATAAAATAAGAGAGATTAATCTAAATTATAATAATAAAAGTTTCACATTTCACCCCAGCAAAAAGAAGTTACATACTCATGCTTTAAGTAAAACAAACAAAGTTTTATTACTAAAATAAAAAAGAAATACAAGAAAACTAAAATTAAACAAACAGGATACTATTTTCTTAGTATTTTAAGGAAATTCCCCAGAAAAAAAGTATGAATTTTCCTTCTGAATCATGCCTCTATTTATAGGCTCAAAAAACGGTTCGCGTAAAGCCTTTTGCGTTGCGGCGCACGCTACAAGAATTGGCGGCTGAATTATTGCTTCCGCATCGCGACTCAGATGTCATGCGCGTCGCGACTCCAGCTGCAGTGATGACGTAATGGTGATGCAATTGATGACGTATGATGACGCAAGTGATGACGAGTGTCGACAGTTGAATCATTGGTTGCGCGTCGCGACGCGTGAACAGTAAATTTCCTATTTTGTCATTTTTCATCTGTTTTTCACCGTTTTAGCCCCGATTTGATTTCAGAAAGTCCCGATATTTTATTAATCTACAAAAAAAAAAACATAAAACACATCAAAATATTCACAAAATTCGAAAAACTATACAAAATATTAAGTAAAATGGGCGGTAAATATTGATATATTTTCCGCTTATCAGGGAGTTTTACATGCTCCGTTTAAGCCCGGAATGAGTGGTTTGGCGGTGAGATTTCCAACGATTTAAAAAAAAAATCTCAAAGCATTCACATATAATTAAGTTATTTTGAGTTAATGAATCTTTTTTATCCGAGTGTACTGGATATTTTAATGAGTATTTATAATAAAAAAATGAATTAATTTAAATTAGGGTGTTTTCGAGTATATTAAAGAGTATATAAAATAAAAATCAATTTTTTAAATTTTCTATATGAATATGAAAAAAAAAAAAGAAAAAAAAAAAAGAAGGTGTCCTAAAAATTTTTAGAACGTAAATAACTCCGTACTAAAATTAATCTTGTAGCTAGTTGTAGTGGTTGAAGCCTTGAAGAGCTCAAAGAAGTCTAGTGCTTTTAAATTTTAATTGATGGACTTTCAGTTGCTTGATTTTAGCATCTTTTCGTCCACACTTGGTAATTGCGTGTATTTTTGCATTGCTATTACACATTACGGGTTTATTTAATCTCGCTGTCTATGTTTATTTTTGAAATGTTTAGAATTCCGTTATTAAATTATCAATTCTTATTGTATTCGAATTCAAGATCTGATAATTAAATCATAAATCATTTATTATTAAATTACATCATTTGGGGGACCTGACTATCTAATTCCTAATTCCAATTTAACAAAAAAATTATCATAGTCAGAAAAGACTTTTGAACAACGAAATATAGATTAAATATGAATTAAAGGAGATAAAATCATCAATTTTTATTTTTATTAACCATTAAAAAGACATTGTTTTGATGTCACAGTGTTATTATTTTCCAATTCCGTTTATAACATTCACACTTATATGAATTTGACTGTTATCAACTACAATTTTTTCTTTACTTGTGCAATGATGTTAGGTTAATGGCAGTATATATATATATATATATATTCAATCCGTTTTATAAAACAAAAATCACTATTTGATAAAGTATAATTTATTTTGATTGAAATAAAAACATTCTAAATTTTTTTTGGGTTCAGAAAAACTCATGTTTATCCATTTAATTATCATTTTATTTAAACAATTTATAACACTATTATAAAATCTAAAAACATACATTTATAACTAAATTTCAAGGCTCTCAATAAAAAAAAAAAAAAATCACTAAAAACATAGATTTTCATTAAAATAAAAAATACAATATTCTAAAGGCTCAAAAAGTCTTCGATTCTACAGGTCATAATAAAAGCACTTGCTTCAAACATACCACAGCTATATATGTGAAAGTCTAGGTTGAATTAAAAAAAATTTCAATAATTTTGAAATTTAATTCTCTCAAAATTTTGAAATTTAGCAACACATTTAAAGACATAAAATTTTAAATTTAAATTAATTTAAATAAAAAAGTGTCTTTTGGGCCTTGAGTCTAAAATTAATTGGCAAATTTTGTAATTAACGTTTTTGTAATTAATTAATTTTATATATTAGTTAATTATTATAACAATGTAAATATAAATGTCTTTTACTAATGGTTGCTTATGCATATTTTTAATGTTGAAGTGTTTATATCAAACAGAAGTGCCTTTTGCCGTTGGTTGTTTATGGTTTATAAACACCCGTATAACTCCATAATTTGAGATTTAAAAAAAAAAACGTTATTCTTTTTGTCATAAAGCAAATAAAACTTCTTACATGTTATTGATGAGAAATTTCAAATTGTTATCTTAAATTTCTGGTCTAAGGCTTTATAGAATTTATAAAGGGATAATGCCATAGAACCTGAGGATATTAATTCCTCACAACACTTTATACCATGTATATTTTGGAAAAGCACAAAGGAAATAAATATGAATATTTTTTTTTTCCAAATACATATGTAAGAATGGCAAAATCCTAAGCTGGACTTATACTGTTGGATTATGAATTTCCTTAAACTATGTCCCTTTCAAATGATAATTCACGCAACCCATTTTCATTAGAAGCTGAAATTTGTGGTTAAGGATTTATTAAAGTAAGTGGATATAGTTCAATTGGTTGAAGAAGCCTGGTTATATGCAGGACCGATTTTAGAGACGCTCTAGGCAAACAGTTGATTGAGGCTCAAAATTAATTAGGTTCCAAATTTTTTATCAGTGATGCTTTAATATATATATTTTTAACTAAAAATTTATTAATAAAGACTATATTTTTATTAAAACTCGCCTAGAGCTCCAATACTCAGGACCGCCTCGTAATATACTCATCTTAATTGTCAAAGGACTATATGGGATAGAATGTGATTATTGTTAGAGTATATGCCCTAAAACTAGTTATGAATGTAATGGTTTAAGACATAATATTTGTAATATAATTTATTATTTATTAATAAAAGGCATTTGTTAACTACACATTATTACATCCATATTTTATGTGCATGCATGTCCTGAGACATTATGTCAAATGAATATCGTTAATCCAAAATATGTTTGTGATTATGAGAGTCAACGATATTTATATATGTCTCAAATTAAGTTCTTGGTAAAATGTGATTGTTATACATGACAATAATATATCATTAATGAAATATCTATTGTATGTGTCCTTATGATATGAGACTCATCATCCATTCTATTAACATCATATGTCAATCTAGGCGACACTCAACAATATGGTCAAATGATATACTATTATCATGTATAACAATCACATTTTACCAAGAACTTAATTTGAGACATATATATATATATATATATATATATATATATATATATATAATATATATATATATATAATATATATATCGTTGACTCTCATAATCGCAAACGTCTTTTGGATTAACGATATTCATTTGACATAATGTCTCAGGACATACACATAAAATATGAATGTAATGATGTGTAGTTAACAAATGTCTTTATTAATAACTAATAAACTATATTACAAATATTATGCCTTAAACCATTACTGGTTTTAGGGCATATACTCTAACAAACTCCCACTTGCACTAAAGCCAGTTTTAATGATACCCAATGTTAATCTTCTCAAGATGACGCTCCATTTGTTCTTGGTTCATTGGCTTAGTAAGTGGATCAGCTACATTGTCAGCTGAAGGTATTTTCTGAATGGCTATTTGCCAATCTCCATCATATTCTCTTAGTATGTGATACTTTCTTTGAATGTGTTTGGATATCTTGTGTGACCTTGGTTCCCTGGCCTGTGCTATAGCCTCATTATTGTCGCAGTTCAAAAAGAACGCTCTTTCAATGGTTGGAACCACACATACCTTTCACTTTCAGTTCTGGTGATCCGTAAATCAATATCATATCCTTAGTTCTTCTTAAGTACTTGAGGATTGCCTTGACTACTATCCAATGATTTTCTCCTTGATCGGACTGGAATCTGCTTGTTATACTAACAGCAAATGCGATATCTGGTCTTGTACATAGCATGGCATACATGAGACTACCTATGGCAGAAGCATATATTACTTGACTCATGCGTGCTCTTTCTTGAGGTGTTTTGGGACTCATCGATCTAGATATATGAATTTCATGCCTACAAGGCAACAAACCTCTCTTAGAGTCCAACATATTGAATCTCTTGAGCACCTTTTCTATGTACAGACTTTGGGACAAACCAATCATTCTACTTGATCTATCTCTATAGATTCTTATGCCAAGAATGTAGGTTGTTTCTCCCAAGTCTTTCATTGAGAATGTTTTGGATAACCATACTTTGACTGAAGTCATCATAGCGACATCATTTCCCAATAGTAATATGTCATCCACATATAATATTAAGAACGTTATGGCGCTCTCACTGACATTTTTGTAAACACAGGGCTCATCTATATTTTTTATGAAACCAAACATTTTGATCGCACCATCAAATCGTAGATTCCAACTCCTAGATGCTTGCTTTAGACCATATATAGATCTTTACAACTTACATACTTTATTACTATCTCATTTAGATGTAAAATCTTCTGGCTGTTTCATATAAATTTCTTCCTCAAGAAATCCATTTAGAAAAGCTATTTTTTACATCCATTTGCCAAATCTCATAGTCAAAGTAAGCTGCTATAACTAAGAGAATTCTAATGGATTTTAGCATAACTATTGGCGAAAAGGTCTCCTCATAATCAAATCCTTGTTTCTGAGTATATCCTTTTGCCACTAGTCTAGCTTTATAAGTCTATATTTTCCATCTTTTCCAATCTTTCTCTTGAAGACCCATTTACACCCAATATGACTAATTCCTTCAGGAGGATCAACAAGTGTCCATACTTGATTGGAATACATGGATTCCATTTCAGAATTCATAGCTTCAAGCCATCTAAAAGAGTCAATGTCTGACATTGCTTCTTCGTAGTTTCTTGGGTCATTAACATGAACCGCTTTTGAGATTGTTAGGATTTATGTCCTAGAGCTTAATGTATTGTAAACAGAATTGATTTTTGTAATAATAATAAATGCATTATTCATTTTATCAAAGTTGTTTGATTTATATCGCATATTGTCCAATTGTCTTGTTTACCTTGATTACCCTTGTACCTTTAGACTCAGTGTATGTTTGATGCACAAGAGGATTTAAGTCTAAATTTAGTAATATAAATAGTCCATAGAGAGCGAACAAGGAGGGTACTTTGTTTGTGGTTTATCTATAGCTGCGGTCCATTCTATACTTGTATGACGATCTTGATCCGGGATCGTTCATCTAGTGACATGGGAATGGAGGCACCTTGTATGATAAGATCATAAAAGACTGGACTCAAATAAATACGAATTTCTTTTAATATCTGTTAACCAAAGAAATTTATTTATCTAATAGATGGTCATATATGGATTCGATCTTAATCCTAAGTGTATTACGAACTCCTGCATGACAAGCTATGTCTTTGATTTACTATGGTGAGGTTGGTGTTGCATTCCCGGCCAATAACTATGTATTTTGGGGATATGGTTTGGTATGTAGCTGAGAACGTTTTACATAGATATGGAATTCACTCATTCTTACGAGAAGCAGATGAATATCTCTTTTAAGAGTTGATTCAGGACTTGAATAATGTGAGCGCTCAACTTTTCTATACGAATAGAAAGTATTTTATATTCATAATGTTATGAATTAATTGTTCATTATAGAATCAATGGTGCTTAAGAGACAAAATATTTAGAGGGGTTTAACGGACTTATGACCCGGCTCTATTTATGAGATATTCGTGAAGGGCTATATCCATATGTAATGACTATATTGATAGAAACCAAAAATGTTCGGTTTACTTAATCCATCTACGGTCACGAGAGTTCAACTTCGAGTTTTTACTGGAATAATGCGGAGTTAATAATTCGTAATATTTGATTAAAGAGTTTAATTAAAATTTCGGAATTATTGGAGCTCGGAACCGTAGGTCAATTGGTCCTCGTGCTAACTCGATTAACTGTAGCAAACCTAATATAATTAAATTGTCTAATTATATGCTCACATTATATTTATTTATATATTATTAATAAGATTAATAATATTATTGTCACAAATGAAAACTATGTTAAATTAGTTTAACTTAATGTCTTCTAGAATTCTTTGATTATGAGATAATCAAGTCTTAATTATGAGATAATCAAGTTAGTAATAATTATGAGATAATTACTACAACATGATTGAAGGTAAATAAATCATTATTAATATATTGATTTTTATTTACCATTGGAGACAAAGCCATATGGCTTACCATGTCATCCAAGCAATTATGTCTATTAGGTGGCTTGGATACACCTAATAGTTTTGTCATTAGCTAATACATTTTATGTTTTGGTATGGCCTCCACATTTATGTGTTTGCCATTGAAAGAAAGCATTGAATGTTTAATGACAAAGCCATTGTCTTTAGCTTAACATTTCTTATGTTTTGGTATGACATTCACATTTTTGTGTTGGCCATTGCAAGAAAGCATTAGATGCTTAATGACAAGGTTAGTTGGCTTGTGTAAGAGAATATAATCTCTACCATTTCTCTCACTTCCTAAGGTTAACATTTTGCATTCATTCACACAATTGTTGTGAGAAAAGATTTGAGAGAAAATAGAGCGAGTTCTAGCATTCACAAGTGTTGTGAAATTCCTAATCCAAACACCATTGTGACACTTAAATCTCTAAATAGTTTAGAGGTTTAATCTTTGTGAGTGAAGCCCACACTTCAGTTTGTTGGTTTCGAGTCATAGTTCGGAAGATCGAGTGGTTGATCCAAGTGTTGGACACCAAAGGATTGATCTTGGCTACTACAACAAATGGAGAAGGCAAAGAAAATTTTGAAGATCCATACCGGACCCGGTGCCACCACAAGCAACTTCTGCCGCGCTAAGGAAATTCGTTTCCTACAATTGGTATCAGAGCTTAAGGTTGAAAAGTTTTCTTAACCCTTTCTCTTTTTAAGTTTAAGTTTTAATAATTTATATTAGATATAAATTATTAATATGCATGTTGTGATGAGTAGGCACAATTAGATTCATGAGATGCATGGTTTTTAATGTTCATGTGATGGATGTTTACTTTGATTCATATGATGAATGTATTGCGTTGATCGTTAATTTTTCCGGCTCTTATTTTTAGTATTGGAAATGTAAGACCATAAGGTCATATTCTTTCAAGTGTTGTTAGTTCATTTCCTTTGTAATAAGTTCATTTTGAACTCAATTGGTAACTTGGAGGAGTCGATGCCACAAAGGACTCATTACGAACCTATTCCGCGAAGAACTCAACAACATACCATGGAGCAAGATTTGAAGACCAATGGATGCCTTGGATTTATTGTACAAATTAGATTAGTGTATGCACTGCATTTTTACATGTAAGTCTCGATGATGAGCCTCGTTTGGAGGCACTACCTTTTAAGTTACGGAAGTTGCGGAAAACAGACGTCGGAAGGAAAGAGTCAGGAATTGGTACCCTGTTGGATTAAATTCACTTGCTTAGCTTCGGGTTTGCTCGTTAAGCCTATGTTTTAAAATTTATCCCCGGCCCAAAATCCTAAACAAACAAAACCACTCAAACCACCCATGCACCCCACGTGAACAACAAAAAAAAAACAAATCACAAACCACTCACACATGCCGCACATGCCTCACCCAAACACAAACCAACAAGAACAAGAAACCACCAAAGCCAAAGCAACAAAAACACAAAAACACAAACAAAAAAACCACTCAAACCACCCATGCATCCCCACGTGAACAACCCTCTCATTCAACAACAAAAACAAAAACACAACACAAAGAAACAAATTACCCATTATTCCTCTAACACCCATGCAATACCCATATATCACCCATGCACCCCCACGTGAATCACACACAAACACAAACCAACAAAACCACCCATATTGAACCATCACAGCCTCCATAATCTCTGATCTATCTAGCCACTCTCCTCTCATTTTTCAAGACGGCAAGAAACAAATCCTAACTGCTCCTAATACACAACTCACGTCTCTCCCTCTATATAACATAAAACTCACGAACCCACTGCTCTCCTCTCTCTTGGGCGGCACTCATCAAGAAACAAGAATCCTAGAAGCAAGACACAGCCCTCATTCACGTCCCCTTCATCACGCCAAAACACCTACACGCCTCACAACACTCACGTCCATTGGCTCTAAACCCAGCACCTTCAATGCACACAACTCACTCCTTCAACATCAACAACACACACACTTTAACAGCCCCATAAACCCTCTCTTCTCGGCTTTAACCAAAGAAAACCCTTCATTATCTACAGCCACATAAACCTTAATTCCCTTCTCATTCACGTGAACCATCAGACCACATACCCTTCCTTCTGCCTGAGACACGAACAAACCTAAATACTCTCTCTCGGCCTCACATCCCTCAACCCTCAACAACTACATAAGTGACCGGCGTAAACACACACGTATAACGCAAGCGCACGTATCGTTCAAGTAGTATAAAAATATCGATCCCACGAGGACTTAATATCTAAACTATTAATTTTATGAGGTCAAATGATTACTAATATCTAACAAGTTGATTGATTGATTTGAAATGGTGACGATTCTAAATTTAAAAGCAAGTAAATAAAATTGTCGAAAATAGGTTTAAGAAAATTCAATATTAAAAACTATCTAGGGTTGTGATTTCTTCCAATATCATTTTAAAGATGAAGTGGTTATCTTAAAGTTGGGTAATATATTGATTTATTAACCTGGAACACTAAATTATGTGTAAGCCTCTGTCGATGGTCAGACACAAATACCCAGTTTAACCCAATTGAACCATATGTCTATGTCAACCAAATTATCTGGATTCATTAAGTTTAAGTTCCAATTATGGCTACCCCCGCCCAACAGGTATATTCCTATCCTGTAAGGAAATCTATTAAAGGGTTATCTATCCTCAAGGAAGATCGTGGGCTATTGAGTCTAAGGCTGAAACCTAAAATCCCTATGTCTAGTTCATTTTAGATTTACCAGATCAATTTTATTAATGGCCAGTTAATGAAAAAGCATTAAGTTTAAGACACAATAAATAAATCTTTATATTACCCAAGCTATAATCTAACCCTTATAAAACGGTGATATTGGATTTCATCACAACCCCAGATAACTAATTTAGTTACCACACATAACTAGGGCTAATAAAAACTTAAAAGTAAAAGACATAAAATGAAAATGCTTGAAAGTAATTGCGGGTAAAGTAAAAGCTGAAAAGTAAATTACAATAAAATAAAATGCTAAGGTAAAAGGAATTACTTTTACTACTACTAATTTAGATATCTCCCATAAAATAATATATAAACTTGTGATATTATTTTACCAACCGACCAATCTGGCGGTATCCTGATTAAGTCAAATTAAGTCCAACCAGCCATATAGGCGGTAATATTTGTCCATAATCCAGCCATAAAGGCGGGTACCCAAAATAATTTACCAACCGACCAATCTGGCGGTATCCTTGATTAGTCAGGTTTAAACCAGATTAAATTGAATTGCCAACCGACCAATATAGCGGTATCCTTTATTAATCAGTATTTTAAATAGTGAATATATTATTTTTAAGGGAGATTAATCTAAATAGTAATAGTAAAAGAATTACCTTTCACCCTAGCTTGGGAAATTACCTCCTCATTACTGAAAAGTAAAAACTGAAAAATTAAAGAAAGAAAAGTATTGTGAGTAAAAGTAAATTGCGGAAAGTAAAAACTGAAAAGTAAATAAAAGAAAGTGCGAAACTGAAAATTAATTACTGAAAACTAAAAATAAACAAACTAGATACAATCTTCTTATTTATTCATTAAGAATTTCAAGGAAGAAAGTATATATTTTACAAATGAAATGGCTTGGTATTTATAGGCAAAATTTTGCCACCATCAAATCATCAATCAATTTCTCCACCAATTACATTATTAATTTCTCCACTAATTACTCCACCAAATCCATAATTGCTCCAATAATTTCTTATCTTGTTTGGTGTTGATTTGATAATTTTTATTAATTATTAATTAATTAATATTTTGCTTTGAAAATGATTGATAATGACTTTTAATAATTACACTCCACACACTTCTGGATGGTTCATCAATTTCGGTCATGAAATCTTCATAATTCGAAAATATTTTCTCTTTCAAAGTTGTAGATCGTTGAGTCTTCTTTAATCTGGAACTTGAATCAGCTCAATCCGATATCGGAGTAAAACGTTATGCCCAAAATACGACAGATGCGCAAAACTGGAATTTCCAAAACTGCACTTCGTCAAAAACGCCCTTTCAAGTTTCCAATCTCCAAAATTAATATATCAAGTCCAATAATTGCCCTTATTTGATCCACATTTCATCCTAAATGATTTCATTGAGTCCCGATATTATTTTATCTGCAAAATAAAAAAACATATCAAAACGTTCATCAAACCCGAGAAACTAAACAAAATATTAAGTAAAAGGGGCGGTAAATATTGATATTTTTCCGCTCATCACACCCCCAAACCTAAGATTTTGCTAGTCCTCGAGCAAAACAACAAAATAAAATTAAAATTAAACTAAGCCACTTTCGTAGGGATCACAGTTGCATTTAGCATATGCAACAAGCCTTTAAACCCCTAGGGTCCCTAGTGGACGAGTTATAGTCTCGTGAGGGCTTACAGCAACGATACCCACAAACGTTTTACAAAAGTAAAAAGGTAGTAAAACTAATGCACACAAAAGCAAAAAGACAAGCGAAAAGAGAATAAAGATGTTAGTGACTAATCAGGTGAAACTTCTACTCCAAGCAATAGTTGTTTTGTTTCATTCTAAATTACAGAATAAGTAAACTCTCCGATTATTTTTACCATTCTCCATATACACAGCCAACAAAATTAAACAACTCATTTTTTGCCACAACAGTCATAAGTGTAGTTGATAAGAGAGTAATATTTTTGTCCTAAAGTTCTATCAGATTTAACACCTTTTGGTAGCAATGGAATAATTTTTTCATTTTTCTGATTTTTTCTTTGATTTTTTCTTTTTCTATTTTTATTTATATACAATATCTTCCTCTATGTAGCGAGTGTTGGGTCGGTGGCTCCCAAACAGATGGCTTTAGGGCACCAGGTGTTAAGACACCCCTACAGACTTAATTACCCAGACTTCAGATATATATATTTTTTGCAGCATCTTTGATCCATGTAACGAGCTTTGGGCCAGTGACTCCCAAAACCAGTTGGCTTTAGGGCACTAGGTGTTAAAACACCCTTACAGACTTAATAACTCGGATCTCAGACGTTTTTTTTTTTTTTTTTTTTTACTCAATTGCTTTTTGAGATGCTTCCTCCAATTAAACTAGAGCACTGAATACTACAAACTTTTCAATTTAGCTCATGTCCGTATGTTACTATATATGTTGATAATATCTGTTAACTAAACATATGAAGATTCATTTTTAGTCAGTTTTAAGGAGAATTCACAAATTAAATAATTCAAAATGAAATAAACAAAAATTAACTTGTTTCGAAATAGGTTTGAGATACGTATCAGGAGTGGAAACTCCTTACTCAGCTATCTCTCACCAATTTCACCTTTTTAGTCAGAATAAAAATAAAATACACAAAAACGCAAAATATTTTTATAATTTTTGAAAATTTTTCAATTTTTTTTGTATTTTCGAAAAAATTTTGACTAAAAAATAAAAATAACACACAAACTAAAAAAAAAAAACAAGGTACTGATCAACTAATTCCCTCCCCCAAACCTAAATGAGACATTGTCCCCAATATCTTAAACAATAGAAGAAGAGTTTAGAAGATAATACCTGGTTAGCAGAAATTCTACAGGAAATTAAAGGTTAAGATCCAGATTAACCCGACGCCTCTTACCACGATCGTCCCCAGACCAATTTATCTTTGATAGGATAGTGTCAACTTGTGGCTCATGAGCTAAGAGTTGATCTATTAGATCCGGAGCAGTTCTGGCAGAGTAAAGAGGAGTTCTTTCATAGGTTTTGACACGAACCCATTTCTCCGAGCATCATCAAGAAACACACAAAGAAAATCATAAAATCCATCAACGTTAAGCAATCCAAGTGGTTTCTGGTGTATGTTCAGGTTTGCCCAAGATAGAACTATAAAAATTTCCTCTAATGTACCCAAGCCACCTGGCAAAGCGATAAAAGCATCAGCTCGATTAATCATTTCTACCAGTCGTTCAGACATACCTGGCACGATCAGTTCCTCTCCGTTTGATGAACCAATAAGATTTGCCTCTGCCAAAGGTTTTGGGATGATTCCCAAAACATGACTGCCTCCTTCCTGTACAGCCTTTGAAACGATCCCCATAAGTCCAAGATTTCCTCCGCCATATATTAAGTGCATATTCCTTGCAGCTAAGACTCGACCCAATTCATGTGCTGCTTCTATGTATTGTGGCTTAGTACCAACACTACTACCGCAAAACACGTAGATGTTTTCAACTCGTCTTCTTGAAGTGGCTTCCATATTTTTTTTTTGGATTTCTTTTTCAACTCTGGACGCCTTCAAAAGTGCAATGACGGGCTGAATTTATAGTACCTGAAAAAGGGTGAGTAATAATAGCACTAATATCTTCCAAAGGACGATTGTTAGCTAAACAACAAAAGAGATCGTGAAAGGTCAAAAAGTCTGGATCCTGTCTACGAAAATAAAGATAATTACAATAGAAAAGTGAATCAAAGCAATAATTACGGCAACGGAATTGTGTACGCAATACGCCACTCGCTTAGTATAAATTCATTAGGATGTGTCTCAAGATTTCATTCCTTATTCAGCCATCGCTAATGAATTGTTTCTCATCTTGATTGCCAAACACAATTCCTTCTGTCTTAAAATGCTTCGTTTATGCTTTTCCCTACAAAAATAACACACAAAATTAAAAACTCTACCACATGGATACACACAAAATATAAAACAAAAATTACAAAAAATTGCATGGGTTGCCTCCCTGCTAGCGCTAAATTTTTCGTCTTCAGCCAGACGTGACTAAAATCTATCTGTCAAGGAGGTTTCAGAGTTGTTTTGGATGTCCGATTAAAGACAATCCCATGTGCGTTGCTTTTGAAGGGTCTCTTCCAACGGTAAAGTGGCAAAAAGAGTTTTGTCTCATTCAGTACTCGTGCCACCTTTTTGCTCCTTGTTACTCCAGTGGTTCCTGCAAAGAAAGAAAGAAAATTAGGAGGTCTCGTATGATGCTTGACTTGGAATGGAAATTCCATTCTGTCAAGCTTCTGGTTGATATCTTTAATTTGTACTCCCCAAAACAGCGATGTTTCTCCTGAATGCTCTGGATCTTTATTAAGGTCAGACATTTGCTCCTCCATTTGCTCTGTTTCTTGCTCCACCTTCTCTTCACAGATGTATTGTAAAATTTTGTATTCATCTCTTCATCTGTCATCTGTGAAATACATGCTTCAAAATTGTCAACCCGAGGATGCAAAGATGTTTCTGACATTAGGTTTTCATCCTCTGATACGACTGGAATGGATGGTTCAGATAGATCTTCTTCAAACATCAAGGTAAAGCATGCTCCAAGATCTTCATTTTGAGGATTGAAAGTTTGATCCTTCGTTGTTGGTGCAGTTGGTACAAATAGATCAGCTTCATCCTCGTCAGAATCTGAATAATAAAAGTCAAATTGAGACTTTGCCGGTTCGGATTCCTGAACTGATACCTCTGGTTGTTGATACTGCTCAGCCTCCTCCTCTGTTGAAGTGTCTTTGTGGATTTCTAGGTACTTGAATGCTTCATCAGTGTCATCTGAAACTGGTTCTTGAGGTATGTAGTTCTGGTTTTCTGTTAATTGTCTCATTTGATCTGTCATCCTCTGAATGAATTCTGATTGTCTCTGAATACTTTCAAATTGTTTCTGGCTTGTTTCAAGCATTGTATCTAACTTTTCTTTTTGTTTCTTGAACATATCTTCGAGCATGTTTAGCAACTGATCTTCCTCTGATGGTTCTGGTTGTTGATGAAGATCATAGGTAGATGTGGATAAGATGGAAAATGTGGTTCTGTGAAATGTGATGGCTCGTCATAACAAGAAGGATCTTGATAGCTCTGCCACCCTGGATGGTATTTGTATTTGCAATAATCTCTAGGGTGGTTACCCACACAAATTTCACATCTCCCCATTGCGTTTTGTTTAGCAAATGTGGTATTGCTTGGTTCTGGCATCCAGTGATAATTGTTGGGCTGGACAACAGGCCTCAGAAAACCGGACTGTTGCTCCCAAATTTGGGGTGTATTTTCTAGTAAAGCTCGTGATCTCTCAATCTCCCAATAAAGTTCCATTTCTCAATCACCTGAAAAAAAAAAAAGAAATAAAAATTACAAATAACAATAAAGAAAATTAGATACAAGTAAATTAGATAGCTTCAAAATTAATAACTCAAGAAAATAAGTCCCCGGCAACGGCGCCAAAAACTTGACCGGCGTAAACACACACGTATAACGCAAGCGCACGTATCGTTCAAGTAGTATAAAAATATCGATCCCACGAGGACTTAATATCTAAACTATTAATTTTATGAGGTCAAATGATTACTAATATCTAACAAGTTGATTGATTGATTTGAAATGGTGACGATTCTAAATTTAAAAGCAAGTAAATAAAATTGTCGAAAATAGGTTTTAAGAAAATTCAATATTAAAAACTATCTAGGGTTGTGATTTCTTCCAATATCATTTTAAAGATGAAGTGGTTATCTTAAAGTTGGGTAATATATTGATTTATTAACCTGGAACACTAAATTATGTGTAAGCCTCTGTCGATGGTCAGACACAAATACCCAGTTTAACCCAATTGAACCATATGTCTATGTCAACCAAATTATCTGGATTCATTAAGTTTAAGTTCCAATTATGGCTACCCCCGCCCAACAGGTATATTCCTATCCTGTAAGGAAATCTATTAAAGGGTTATCTATCCTCAAGGAAGATCGTGGGCTATTGAGTCTAAGGCTGAAACCTAAAATCCCTATGTCTAGTTCATTTTAGATTTACCAGATCAATTTTATTAATGGCCAGTTAATGAAAAAGCATTAAGTTTAAGACACAATAAATAAATCTTTATATTACCCAAGCTATAATCTAACCCTTATAAAACGGTGATATTGGATTTCATCACAACCCCAGATAACTAATTTAGTTACCACACATAACTAGGGCTAATAAAAACTTAAAAGTAAAAGACATAAAATGAAAATGCTTGAAAGTAATTGCGGTAAAGTAAAAGCTGAAAAGTAAATTACAATAAAATAAAATGCTAAGGTAAAAGGAATTACTTTTACTACTACTAATTTAGATATCTCCCATAAAATATATATAAAACTTGTGATATTATTTTACCAACCGACCAATCTGGCGGTATCCTGATTAAGTCAAATTAAGTCCAACCAGCCATATAGGCGGTAATATTTGTCCATAATCCAGCCATAAAGGCGGTACCAAAATAAATTTACCAACCGACCAATCTGGCGGTATCCTTGATTAGTCAGGTTTAAACCAGATTAAATTGAATTGCCAACCGACCAATATAGCGGTATCCTTTATTAATCAGTTTTAAATAGTGAATATATTATTTTTAAGGGAGATTAATCTAAATAGTAATAGTAAAAGAATTACCTTTCACCCTAGCTTGGGAAATTACCTCCTCATTACTGAAAGTAAAAACTGAAAAATTAAAGAAAGAAAAGTATTGTGAGTAAAAGTAAATGCGGAAAGTAAAAACTGAAAAGTAAATAAAAGAAAGTGCGAAACTGAAAATTAATTACTGAAAACTAAAAATAAACAAACTAGATACAATCTTCTTATTTATTCATTAAGAATTTCAAGGAAGAAAGTATATATTTTACAAATGAAATGGCTTGGTATTTATAGGCAAAATTTTGCCACCATCAAATCATCAATCAATTTCTCCACCAATTACATTATTAATTTCTCCACTAATTACTCCACCAAATCCATAATTGCTCCAATAATTTCTTATCTTGTTTGGTGTTGATTTGATAATTTTTATTAATTTTTAATTAATTAATTTTGCTTTGAAAATGATTGATAATGACTTTTAATAATTACACTCCACACACTTCTGGATGGTTCATCAATTTCGGTCATGAAATCTTCAGAATTCGAAAATATTTTCTCTTTAAAAGTTGTAGATCGTTGAGTCTTCTTTAATCTGGCACTTGAATCAGCTCAATCCGATATCTGAGTAAAACGTTATGCCCAAAATACGACAGATGCGCAAAACTGGAATTTCCAAAACTGCACTTCGTCAAAAACGCCCTTTCAAGTTTCCAATCTCCAAAATTAATATATCAAGTCCAATAATTGCCCTTATTTGATCCACATTTCATCCTAAATGATTTCATTGAGTCCCGATATTATTTTATCTGCAAAATAAAATAAAACATATCAAAACGTTCATCAAACCCGAGAAACTAAACAAAATATTAAGTAAAAGGGGCGGTAAATATTGATATATTTTCCGCTCATCAATAAGGCAGCTCACAAACCTCTCAGCCCTCGTATCTCTCTCTCCTTCACGACAGTAACAAAAACCCAAAAAGCCATACGTCTCATGCATGCAGCCCATCACGTGAAGCCCCTCCATTAGACAAACATACACACACGACACTTTAAAACAGCAAACCACTCTACTCACAATGCCCCTCCTTCACGCATCAACCCCTCACACACTGCCCTCCTTCACGTACCAAAAGCCTTATTCAACAGAACCACTCATGGCCTTCAACACAGCCCACTACATCACGCCTCTGACTCAAGAACAGCTCTAGCATCGTACCCCACTCTCCCCTTGACATTCACGCACCAAACATCCACAAGAAATTCCACGCATAAGCCCCACAACTGCCCTTGCATGCAGCCCATGCACACGTAAAAATAGCTTCCATAAACTGCCATATTTCAAGCCACAAACAACCCCAAGCAGTCCGGAAAATTACCCTCAAAACTAGGGGTGAGCAACGGTTCCGGGTATACCCGGAACCGATTGGAACCGGACCGAAAATCCCGGTTTGGAACCGGAACCGGTTGTAACCGGTCCGGTTCCGGTTCCAAATACAAGGAACCGGTTGTAACCGGTTCCGGTTCCGGTTCTAGAATAATCTGAACCGGAACCGGACCATAGAACCGGAACCGAAACCGCATTTCAGAATCGTATTAAATACCCGCTGTGAATCATTTTTCACTGAAATTTACCAATGAAAAATGTTATACCATGTGATTCTTTACGCTGATGAGGCTTGAGATATTTCATGGCCTTTGTTCGGTCTTCTTCAGCAAAGTGTTTGATGAATAGATCATCAACTTCATCCGCTAAATTCATAAACTGTCATTTCCAGGGCTAATAAGCAAACTTCAACTGCTTTACAAGTGGCCACGTAACATTTTTGGCATATTATCAAATGATAGGATATGTATTAGCTAGTGGCAAACATCTAAACAATCATTCCATTACAATTTTTAATATCATACTTTGTGGCTTCAGTTATTTACCTGATCAGAGCTGTTGAAATAGGAACTCTCTACTACTTTTAGATAGATGGGAAGCACTTGTTTTCTAGTAACCTGCAAAAAGACAAAGAAAAAGAACCCACTTTTAGTTATTTCCAGAAACCAAAATGCAAATTTACAGAGAACACTCAAGCCAAATACAGTTCAAGTTAATAGGGTAATTCGGAACCGGACCGGAACCGGACCGGAACCGAATTGGAACCGAATAATAGGGTACCCTATTTAATTGGGTAGGTTCCGGTTCCACTTAGTTAGGAACCTATTTTTTCCGGGTAGGTTCCGGTTCCATGCGGAACCGGAACCGAAACCGGTTTTGCCCACCCTACTCAAAACCGTCCAAAAACAGCGAGCAAAACAACGACCAAAGTAGTCAAAACCAAGATAGTAAATTGCCCAAAAATTGTCCCAAATCCGGCCCTAAACTGCAGTGAAAACATAGAAAACCGCGAGTGAAAACCGCGAGTGAAAATAGACAAAACAGCGAAAACAACGAATCAGTGAAAACAACAGAAACAGTGAACCAGTGGAAACAATAGAAACAGCGGATCAGTGAAAACAGCAAAAATGATAACCCTTACGACACCGTGAAACGCACTCCCGAGAGACGACTAACGAGATTAGACCTGAGGGCACCCCTTTTATTTATTATCCTTTATTTTTAGTTATTTTATTACTTTATTTCGCATGAGTATTGTGGATTGGTGCATGATGTGATTTCCGGATGAACGGAATACGTGTTCTCTCTTGCAGTATATCGGATGGAAACTCGGACGTAAATTTCGTAGTCGAATCCGAATGGACGGTATTACGGTTTGTACTCGGGATACAATGCCACGTACCACTTGAGAGACACACATGTTTCGTTTCATCCAACCTTGTATTCGAGCATGATTTAGTTTAGTATGTTATTTATTTCTCAAGCATGATTTAGTCTAGTAGGTTATTTATTTTTAAAGCTTGATTTAGCCGTTAGTACATTGTCTCTTTATGCATGATTTAGTTATTTTCTTTCGCAATAGGAGTTTAATCTACGTTTATGCTTAGGTTGTTATTTAGTTTTCGTGTTTGATAATCCAACATGCTGATGAGATTCTTGTGTGATATCATATGTTTGCCGTCATAATGACTTACTTTTAAAGCATGCAAATTTAGGTATAGGATTTACCTTTATGAATACGAACTAGATTTAGGTTATTCTTGGACATGTATGTTGTGTAGACTTTGTTAAATTATTGCACAAACCCGTTCATTACAAGTGGCATAAGTAAGGGACCATTTCGAACCCAACGGTTTGAGGTCTTCCCTTGCGAGGAGTAAGTGCGGCCTTAAATCATTTTCCCGATTCACACCGGGTGGCGACTCCATGTTATTTCTCCGGTTTAGTTCCCCCGCGGGCTATTCCGTACTCCCGACCGGGCCGCGAGCCTGGAACAGCATCGCCGATTTCTGTGTTCTACAATTAGTTATTTTTTTAAAAAAAATAAGAGCTCGGTTAACGTAATTTATGCATGTATGTGAAACTTCATTCCGTTACGAGTCCGTAAAAAAATGGGGACCAAAACAGACTCTGTAAGCTCCGGAACGGAGTAAATAAAGTATCAGTGTTTTGACACCAGACTGATTGCGTTCGAACTCCAGTCAAACGCAACTCAAACGTTTTGCTACTGCCTAGAAAACGTTCGAACGCCCAGAGAACGCTACACGAACGTTTTCAGCCTAGACCTGGGCACATATATATGTTTTAAATTATTTATTAACATGTCATATAGCCTAGGGTGCCTACTCTTGCATTTTCACATGCCATAACATGTAGACATGCATGATATTCAAGTTATAAAATATGATTTTATGTAAATTTAAAAGTTAAATTAGAATATAAGATGCATGTAAACGAATTAATAAGATTAATTGGTTTAAAGGTTTAAAAATTACGAATTCAAGTTTAAGAACAAATGGACATTATGAGTACATTATTTTCCTTGGTATATTGGATGGAAACCCGAATATAAATTCCATAGCCGCTTCCGAATGGACGGTAATTTGGTTTGCACTCGGGATACAATTCCACGTACTTTTGGAGTAAATAATATACTTTTAATCTATTAAATATTTTAATGACATATAGTCTATTAGTTGAATTCTAAAATTTTAAAACCTATAAGTGAACTAATATTTTAATTGTTAAAATTAATTAGATCACTTAAGCAAACTTGGTTAAATTAGTTTAATTAAGTTAATGATTAGTAGAGACTAATAAGTATTAGTGAATAAAATTTTAAGTGTTAAAATTGGTTAGATCACTAATAATCCACTAGTATTAATAAAGTATCAAAATTCTACGATCAGATCGTGGAGGAGAATACCTTGATAGAGATTTCGAGGAATTCTTAGTTGAGCATGGAATTGTTTCACAACTCACAACACCTGGAACACCACAACAAAATGGTGTTGTAGAAAGGAGAAATCGAACCCTACTAGACATGATAAGATCAATGTTTAGTTATAACACTCTACCTAGTTCATTCTGGGGGTATGCATTGCAAACTGCAATGTATATCCTGAATGTAGTTCCTTCTAAGTCTGTTTCTAAGACTCCCTTAGAGTTGTGGAATGGTCGTAAAACTAGTTTGCGACATTTTCACATATGAGGGTGTCCGGCACATGTGCTAAAGAACAAGACTACTAAGTTGGAATCACGTTCACAGGTGTGCCTATTTGGCTATCCTAAGGAAACTAAGGGTGGATTCTTTTATAGTCCAGAAGATAATAAAATATTTGTGTCGACAAATGCTACATTTCTTGAGGATGACTATATGAGAGAGTTCAAACCTCGAAGTAAAGTGTTACTTGAAGAGTTACTTGCTGGTACAACCAGTACATCATTGTCAAATGTTGACAAAGACATAACACCTTCTACATCTAAAAGTCAGATGCAAGTTTATCATGATACCATACCACCTAAATGTAGTGGAAGGGTTGTAAGACAACCTGAACGCTATCTAGGAAATGGTGAGGTGCAAGTTGTTGCATCTTGTGATGGTATAGATGATCCATTGACCTATCATAGTGCAATGGAAGATACTGATAAAAAGGAATTGCTCAAAGCCATGAACCTCGAGATGGAGTCAATGTACTCTAACTCAGTCTGGGAACTTGTAGACCAACCTAATGGAGTAAAACCCATAGGTTGCAAGTGGATCTACAAGAGAAAAAGAGGAATAGATGGGAAAGTACAGACTTTCAAGGCTAGGCTAGTGGCAAAAGGGTTATACCCAAAAGAAAGGAGTTGACTATGAAGAAACTTTCTCGCCAGTAGCCATGCTTAAATCCATCAGGATTCTTCTTTCCATTACCGCATATTATGACTATGAGATTTGGCAAATGGATGTCAAGACTGCATTCTTGAATGGTAATCTTGATGAGAGTATCTATATGGTACAACCAGATGGGTTCATTACCCAAGGTCAAGAGCAAAAAGTTTGCAAGTTGCAAAGGTCAATTTATGGACTTAAGCAAGCATCTAGATCTTGGAACATAAGGTTTGATACTACGATCAAGTCTTATAACTTTGAGCAGAACATCGATGAGCCTTGTGTCTACAAGCGCATCATTGATGGGAATGTGGTTTTCCTTATGTTATACATTGATGATATTTTACTCATTGGGAATGATGTAAATATATTATCAGACGTGAAAATCTGGCTAGCTAACCAATTCTAAATGAAAGATTTGGGAGAGACAAGTTATGTACTTGGGATCCAGATCATTCGGGATCGTAAGAAACAATTGTTATCAATGTCTCAAGCAACCTATATCGACAAGATTCTTGTGTGATTTGGTATGCATAATTCCAAGAAAGGTAATTTACCTTTCAGGCATGGAATTCATTTGTCTAAGGAACAGTCTCATAAGACACCTCAAGCAGTTGAGGAGATGAGACATATATCATATGCTTCAGCAGTTGGAAGTCTTATGTATGCTATGTTATGCACGAGACCGGACATCTGTTTTACAGTGGGAGTAGTCAGTAGGTTTCAATCCAACACAGGATTAGATCATTGGGTAGCGGTGAAACATATTCTCAAGTATCTTCAGAGAACGAGAAATTATATGCTTATATATACAAGTCAGGATATGATTCTGAGAGGATATACTAACTCTGATTTTCAAACGAATGTCGATTCTAGGAAATCAACATCTGGATCAGTGTTCACCATAAGTGGTGAGGCAATAATATGGAGGAGCATTAAGCAATCTTGTATTACTGACTCCACCATGGAGGATGAATATGTAGCAGCTTGTGAAGCAGCTAAGGAAGCAGTCTGGCTCCGTAAGTTCTTGGCATATCTGGAAGTTGTTCCAGATATGGATAAACCACTCACACTTTATTGCGATAATAATGGTGCAGTGGCGAACTCCAAGGAACCAAAAAGCCACAAGAGGGGTAAGCATATTGAGAGGAAATATCACCTCATCAGGGAGATAATGTAGAGAGGAGATGTCGCTGTCATACAGATTCTATCCGCAGACAACCTGGCTGATCGGTTTACGAAGACCTTATCGGCTAAAGTATTTGAAGGTCACCTAAATGGTTTAAGATTACATGACATGTCTCATTTGCTCTAGTCCAAGTGGGAGATTGTTGGGATTTATGTCATAGAGCTTCATGTATTGTAAACAGAATTGATTTTTGTAATAATAATAAATTCATTATTCATTTTATCAAAGTTGTTTGATTTATATCGCATATTGTCCAATTATCTTGTTTACCTTGATTACCCTTGTACCTTTAGACTCAGTATATGTTTGATGCACAAGAGGATTTAAGTCTAAAGTTAGTAATCTAAATAGTCCATAGAGAGCGAACAAGGAGGGTACTTTGTTTGTGGTTTATCTATAGCTGCAGTCCATTCTATACTTGTATGACGATCTTAATCCGGGATCGTTCATGTAGTGACATGGGAATGAAGGCACCTTGTATGATAAGATCATATAGGACTGGACTCAGATAAATACAAATTTCTTTTAATATCCGTTAACCAAAGAAATTCATTTTATCTAATAGATGGTCATATATGGATTCCATCTTAATCCTAAGTGTATTACGAACTCCTGCATGACAGGCTATGTCCTTTGATTTACTATGGTGAGGTTGGTGTTGCATTCCCGGCCAATAACTACGTATTTTGGGGATATGGTTTGGTATGTAGCCGGGAACGTTTTACATAGATATGGAATTTACTCATTCTTACGAGAAGCAGATGAATATCTTTTTAAGAGTTGATTCGGGACTTGAACAATTTGAGCGCTCAACTTTTCTATTACGAATAGAAAGTATTTTATATTCATAATTGTTATGAATTAATTGTTCATTATAGAATCAATGGTGCTTAAAAGACAAAATATTTAGAGGGGTTAACAGACTTATGACCCGGCTCTATTTATGAGATATTCGTGAAGGGCTATATCCATATGTAATGACTATATCGATGGACACCGAAAATGTTCAGTTTACTTAATCCATCTACGGTAACGAGAGTTCAACTTCGAGTTTTTACTGGAATAATGCGGAGTTAATAATTCGTAATATTTGATTAAAGAGTTTAATTAATGTTTCAGAATTATTGGAGCTCGGAACCGTAGGTCCATTTGGTCCCCGTGCTAGCTCGATTAACTGTAGCAAACATAATATAATTAGATCGTCTAATTATATGCTCACATTATATTTATTTATATATTATTAATAAGATTCATAATATTTATTGTCACAAATGAAAACTATATTAAATTAGTTTAACTTAATGTTTTCTAGAATACTTTGATTATGAGATAATCAAGTCTTAATTATGAGATAATCAAGTTAGTAATAATTATGAGATAATTACTACAACATGATTGAAGGTAAATAAATCATTATTAATATATTGATTTTTATTTACCATTGGAGACAAAGCCATATGGCTTACCATGTCATCCAAGCAATTATGTCTATTAGGTGGCTTGGATACACTTAATAGTTTTGTCATTAGCTAATGCATTTTATGCTTTGGTATGGCCTCTACATTTATGTGTTTGCCATTGAAAGAAAGCATTGAATGCTTAATGACAAAGTCAGTCTTTAGCTTAACATTTCTTATGCTTTGGTATGGCATTCACATTTTTGTGTTGGCCATTGCAAGAAAGCATTAGATGCTTAATGACAAGGTTAGTTGGCTTGTGTAAGAGAATATAATCTCTACCATTTCTCTCACTTCCTAAGGTTAACACTTTGCATTCATTCACACAATTGTTGTGAGAAAAGATTTGAGAGAAAATAGAGAGAGTTCTAGCATTCACAAGTGTTGTGAAATTCCTAAAGCCAAACACCATTGTGACATCTTAAATCTCTAAATAGTTTAAATATTTAATCTATTAGGCTTTAATTTAGTGGGCTAACACCCAAATTAATTAGATTAAATAGGGAAATCTTTATTTAATTAGGATTCCTAATTTGATTAAGTATCCTAATTTTATTTTGGAAAGAATCTTTAAGAGACCAAATTTGATTTGGAGAGATATTTGTTTAATATTATTGTATTGAGATACAATTAAAACTTCTTGTACAAGTTGAAAGACAAAACTTCTTGTACAAGTTGAAAGGCAAAACTTCTTGTACAAGTTGAAAGACAAAACTTCTTGTTCAAGTTGAGGCAAAACTTCTTGTTCAAGTTGAAGGCAAAACTTCTATATATATAGATTAAGCGAAAATAGTTTTTCAAGAATTTTTATCTCTATATTGGAATAGTTCCAATTTATTTCTAAGGACTTCAAACATCCTAAAAAAGAAAAGCGTTTCTTTTGTTCTCATGGGTGGGAGCGATTTGTTCGTAGAGGAGCGCTAGTGTGCCAACTGGAGGTGCAACGCTTGGTGCACTACTAAAAGGGAAAAATCAAGGAGGATATTCAAAATGCTCGAGAAAGATAATAAGCACATCAAAGTATGTTTTATTATTAGTAAATTTTATTTATGTTGATAAATAAAATATTTACTGCATGCATGTTAAATTAATATAGATTAATTTAATTAGTATATTGTTTACATCAAACAACATAACCACGATCTTTAAAGTGGTTTTGGAAGAAAATTTTAAATTCCAGTCACATGGATGCTTCCGCGTTAACCCCAAAACCAGACAGTCGTATAATGGCCAAAAGTGGTTTTCAATACTTTGTTACTTTCACTGACGATTGTTCAAGATTTGGGTATTTATACCTAATGTAACATAAGTCAAAAACTTTTGAAAAGTTCAAAGAGTATACGAATGAAGTAGAAAACCAATTAGGAAAAAGTATTAAAAATCTACGATCTGGTCGTGGAGGAGAATACTTAAGTACCGAATTTCAAGATTATCTCAAGGAACATGGAATAGTGTCACAGGTAACACCTCCTTACACACCTCAGCATAACTGTGTCTCTAAAAGGAGAAATCGTACCATATTGGATATGGTATGTTCCATGATGAGTTTTGTTGATATACCCGCGTCCTTTTAGGGATATGCTCTCCAAACAGCCTTGCATGTTCTAAATAGAGTTCCAACCAAATCCGCTCCCAAAACACCATATGGATATGGTATGGGAAACGTCCTAATTTATGATATTTGAAGATTTGTGGTAGTCCAGCTTATGTAAGGAAAATCTTTATAGAAAAGCTAGACTTAAGATCTGAAAAAGCTCAATTCATAGGATATCCCAAGGATTCGATGGGATACTACTTCTACATTCCCTCTGATCACAAGATAGTGGTTAGTATGAATGCTACCTTCCTTGAGGACCATTTGGTTCAAGAGGGAAGTAATGGGAAAGAAGTGGACGAGATGAGGAAGTCTCTCAAGAAGAGGATTCTGGAAAAAGAATTGACTCACCTCAGAAGGAACCAGAACAAGTAGAACAAGAATCACCTCAATAAACACAACCACTTCGTAGATCAATTAGGGAATCTCGCATTCCATTGAGATATACCATAGTCAATCAACAAGATTTTGAATATTTTATGATTGGTGAAGCAGTTCATATTGATGACCCAAGAAACTACGAAGAAGCAATGTCAATCACAAGATTTTGAATATCTTCTAGATGGCTTGAAGCTATGAATTCTGAAATGGAATCCATGTATTCCAATTAAGTATGGACACTTGTTGATCTTCTTGAAGGAATTGGTCCTATTGGGTGTAAAAGGGTCTTCAAGAGAAAGATTGGAAATGATGGAAAAGTATAGACTTATAAAGCTAGACTAGTGGCAAAAGGATATACTCAGAAACAATGAGTTGATTATGAGGAGACCTTTTCGCCAATAGTTATGCTAAAATCCATTAGAATTCTCTTAGCTATAACAGCTTACTTTGACTATGAGATTTGGCAAATTGATGTAAAAAAAAAACTTTTCTAAATGGATTTCTTGAGGAAAAATTTTATATGAAACAACTAGAAGGTTTTACATCTAAATGTGATAGTCATAAAGTATGTAAGTTGCAAAGATCTATATATGGTCTAAAGCAAGCATATAGGAGTTGGAATCTACGATTTGATGATGCGATCAAAACGTTTGGTTTCATCAAAAATGTAGATGAGCCTTGTGTTTACAAAAAGGTCAGTGGGAGCGCCATAACGTTCTTAATATTATATGTGGATGACATATTACTATTGGGAAATGATGTCGCTATGATAACTTCAGTCAAAGTATGGTTATCCAAAACATTCTCAATGAAAGACTTGGGAGAAGCAACTTATATTCTTGGCATAAGAATCTATAGAGATAGATCAAGAAGAATGATTGGTTTGTCCCAAAGTCTGTACATAGAAAAGGTGCTCAAGAGATTCAATATGTTGGACTCTAAGAGAGGTTTGTTGCCTTGTAGGCATGAAATTCATCTATCTAGATTGATGAGTCCCAAAACACCTCAAGAAAGAGCACGCATGAGTCAAGTACTATATGCTTCTGCCATAGGTAGTCTCATGTATGTCATGTTATGTACAAGACCGGATATCACATTTGCTGTTAGTATAACAAGCAGATTCCAGTCCGATCAATGAGAAAATCATTGGATAGTAGTCAAGGCAATCCTCAAGTACTTAAGAAGAACTAAGGATATGATACTGACTTACGGATCACCAGAATTGAAAGTGGAAGGGTTTACGGACTCGGACTTTCAGACAGACACTGATGATTATAAGTCAACCTCTGGATTCGTGTTCTTATGTAATAGAGGAGCAGTCAGTTGGAAGAGCGCCAAGCAATCCACTATTACGGACTCCACTACTGAGGCAGAATACATAGCAGCTTCAGAAGCAGCGAAAGAAACGATTTGGATAAAGAAGTTTGTTACAGAACTAGGTGTGGTTCCAACCATTGAAGGAGCATTCCCTCTGAACTGCGACAACAATGAGGCTATAGCACAGGCCAAGGAACCAAGGTCACACCAGAAATACAAACACATTCAAAGAAAGTATCACATACTAAGAGAATATGTTGGAGATGGGCAAATAGTCATTCAGAAAACACCTTCAGCTGATAATATGGCTGATCCACTCACAAAGCCAATGAGCCAAGAACAAATGGAGCGTCATCTTGAGAAGATGGGCATTGGGTATCATAACAACTGGCTTTAGTGCGAGTGAGAGTTTGTTAGAGTGTATGCCCTAAAACTAGTTATGGATGTAATGGTTTAAGACATATTGTTTGTAATATAGTTTATTATTTATTAATAAAAAACATTTGTTGACTACACATTATTACATCCATATTTTATGTGTATGTCCTGAGACATAATGACATATGAATATCGTTAATCCAAAAGACGTTTGCGATTATGAGAGTCAACGATATTTATATATGTCTCAAATTAAGTTCTTGGTAAAATGTGATTGTTATACAAGACAATAATATATCACTTGACCAATATTGTTGTGTGTCGCCTATTGTAGGCATTGCATTTTTGCATATTAGCCCGATGATGAGTCTCGTATGGAGACACTACCTCTTTAGTTGTGAAAGCCGTGGGAAACAGACGTTGGAAGGGTAAAGTTGGAATTAATATTTTGTCAGATTTAACTCGCTTGTTTCGCTTCGGGTTCGTTTGTTGGACCTCTGTTTTAAAACACACCAAACCCATTAAATCACATCAAAAAAATAATTAAAACATTTAAAACACATCTCACAAATTAAATAATTAAAACATTTAAAATACATGTCACAAATTAAATCACCTTCCAAAATTAAATTAAATCACTTTCCTAAAATACATAAAATCACTTTCCTAAATTATAAGATTTTCCCTATCCCATTTTAATTAAAATATCTCCCAATTAATACACAAATCATATTCTTTCTCCAACAAGGTAAACCCATCCCCTTGCCTATAAAAAGAACCATTCACCCCTTACCAAACCCTGGCTGGCAGATTCACACAAAAATACAAAGAGAAAACCTTAATAACCCCCACAACTAGCTCTCTCTCTAGGGCTAGCCTCTTTCTTCTCTCTTCACGCCATCTATTTCTCTTCCCTCTCTCCATAATAGACAAACAAACACTGCCCCTCACTGCCAAAAAACTGCCAACTTCAAAAGAACCAATAGCCACAGCCTTCACGCATAGCCATAACCTTCACCACCCATGCTTCACACGTTGCCCCTTATCACAGCTGCACGTTTCAATTCACTCAACACGGTTGCACGCCACAAACCAATATCACACACTCACGCCTCAACGTAACCCACTCACACCAACAACACATCAACGCCACACGTCCATCACCGCTTCAAAAAATCAGCTGCACGCCACAATCCACGTTAACCAAGCCTCATGTGAAGCCCATCATCAGCGCACCTAGCCCCTGCCCAATACCCTTCAACAATTCTGCACGTAACACAACCCCAATAACCGACACAAACCGAACCTCAAATCACCCAAAACAGCCACCATTCACGTCAAAATAGTCCCCAAACTGCACCCTAAAACCATAAAAAAAACTGCACAAAACAGTCCCCATCAACTGCATAAAACAGTAACAAAAACTGCCCCCGAAACCCTTCAAAAACTGCCCCCAAACCAGTCCAAATAACCCTCAAAACAGTCCCCTAATTACCAAAAACAGTGACCTGAAACGGTGCAGCGAAACGGACCAAAAACAGCAGCCCGAACATCAAAACAACGAGGAAAAATGTTGAGCAAACAAATCGAAAAAGTAGCGGATCATTCACCCTTCCAACGGACGTGTAACACCCTTTCTTGAGACGACAAAAGAGGTTAGACCTGAGGGCACCCTTTTATTTATTATCTTTCGTTTATTTTATTTATTTTAGAAATATTATCGCATGAGAGTCGTTTGAGGCATGATGTGATTGTTGGATGAGCGGAATATGTGTTCCCTTTTGTGGTATATAGGATGGAAACCCGGACGTAAATTCCGTAGCCGAATCCGAATGGACGGTAGTGCGGTTTGTACTCGGGATACAACGCCACGTACCACTTAAGAGACACGTATTTCGTCTCATCCAAACTTGTGTTTGAGCATGTTGTAGTTGGTAGGTTATTTATTTGTTATTAAAGCATGAATAGGTTGTTAGCATGTCATTTATCTTAAGCATGATTTAGTCAATAGAAAGTTATTTCTTTATGCATGATTAGGTTGTTTTCACATTAGGGATTTAATTTATATTTACGCTTAGATTCCTATTTATTTTCCGCATTAGATAATTGAGCATGCTTATGTGATGATTGTATGTTATTGCATGTTTGCCGTTATGACAACTTACTTTGAAGTATGCGAACTTAGTTATAGGTTCCCATTGTTATTATTATGCATGCGGACTTAGGCGTAGATTACCCATTGAGCATGAATGTTGAATAGATTCGGTAGTGTATTACACAAATCATATCATCACAAGTGACATAAGTAAGGGACCATTCTGAACCCAACGGTTTGAGGTCTTCCCTTGCGAGGGGTGAGTGCGGCCTTAAATCTTTGTCCCGGTTCACACCGGGTGGCGACTCCATGTTATTTCGTACTCCCAACTAGGCCGCGAGCCTAGAACACGCGTCGTCAAGTTCTGTGTCTACACCTATATTGACATATGATTTTAATAGAATTGATGATGAGTCTCATATCATAAGGACACAGACAATAAGTACTTTATTAGTAGAATGAAATATCGAACACGACCACAGAAGCGTAAGATCACATGGTAATATTATCTAAGGTCATTGATTTTCGTAATAATACATTAGTGTCATCATATCCTCTGACCTGAGATCATATGATGACTTGTGCGATAATACTCTTGGTCTTTTTGTTGTTATTTTATTTGATTCTTTGTTATGGTTCTCATTCATTTCCAAGACATACAATCCATTTTCTTTTAGTGCAACACCAACAAATTTATTCAGATAATAAATATTGCATTTCTCATTGATAAAATGAAATTCATAATTACATTTTGTCAATACTGGAATAGAAACAATGTTCCTTATTGCACTAGGAAAATGTAAAACTTTATCTAATAAAATTATCTGTCTTGATGGCATAGGAAGTGATCAGAGGGAATGTAGAAGTAGTATTCCATCGAATCCTTGGGATATCCTATGAATTGAGCTTTTTCAGATATTGAGTGTAGGTTTTCTAGTAAAGACTTTCCTTACATAAGTTGGACTACCCCAAATCTTCAAATATCCTAAATTAGGACGTTTCCCATACCATATCTCATATGAAGTTTTGGGAGCGGATTTGGTCGCAACTCTATTTAGAACATACAAGGTTGTTTGGAGAGCATATCCCAAAAAGACGTCGGTATATCAACAAAAATCATCATGGAACGTACCATATCAAATATGGTACGATTTATCCTTTCAGAGACACTGTTATGCTGAGGTGTTCCCTGTGACACTATTCCATGTTCCTTGAGATAATCTTTAAATTCGGTACTTAAGTATTCTCCTCCACAATCAGATCGTAGATTTTTAATACTTTTTCCTAATTGGTTTTCTATTTTTTTCTTATACTCTTTGAACTTTTCAAAAGTTTTTGACTTATGTTTCATTAGGTATAAATACCCAAATCTTGAAAAATCGTCAGTGAAAGTAACGAAGTATTGAAAACCACCTTTGGCCACTATACTAAGTGGGCCGCATACATCAGCCATTCAGAAAACACCTTCAGTTGATAATGTGGCTGATCCACTCACAAAGCCAATGAGCCAAGAACAAATGGAGCGTCATCTTGAGAAGATGGGCATTGGGTATCATAACAACTGGCTTTAGTGCAAGTGGGAGTTTGTTAGAGTATATGCCCTAAAACCAGTTATGGATGTAATGGTTTAAGGCATAATATTTGTAATATAGTTTATTATTTATTAATAAAAGGTATTTGTTAACTACACATTATTACATCCATATTTTATGTGTATGTCCTGAGATATTATGTCAAATGAATATCGTTAATCCAAAAGACGTTTGCGATTATGGAGTCAACAATATTTATATATGTCTCAAATTAAGTTCTTGGTAAAATGTGATTGTTATACAGGACAATAATATATCACTTGACCAATATTGTTATGTGTCGCCTAGATTGACATATGATGTTAATAGAATGGATGATGAGTCTCATATCATAAGGACACAGACAATAGATATTTCATTAGTAGAATGAAATATCAAAATTTTCTTCCAAAATCTTACAATTACAAATTCAAGGAAAAAGAATTTGAGCTGGTAGGTGGATTAGCATTTAGCAAAAAATAGTTGAGAGTTGATGTATTACCCGATTACGTATTAAATGACGAATCAACTATTAAGTACACGCGTCTCCATGATTTTTAAGTAATTCTATTTAATTTATCATTTGAATTCGAACTTTATGAGAATTAAGAAAATAAAAATTAAATTTTGAATTTTATTGGTTCTCTTACCTTTTAAGAAAAAGGGAAAAAAGAAAAAGAAACTACCAGATGCAATGGAGCCTCTTACTAACTATTGAGCTGTGGTTCGTACAGCTTGCCTCAATTAAAAAAAATTAGGTTGATTATCTACGGAGAAAATGAAGCTTATAAATTGTATTTAGTATTTAGGGTATGTGTGTATCAAAACTGTATACAAAAGTCTGTATGTTATTAACATCTAGATCGAGCTAAAAGATTTAAAAAAAAAACACAAACTCCAATACATTAAAATATATCAATATATGTGAGTTTGTATTTTCCTTATCTTTAACCTCCAGATATCTTTATCTGAAAATTTCTACATGCATATATATTTAAATTGTAAATGCAAACTTTTAACAAACAGATCAATCAGTTAATACGCATAGGTCTTATATAAATAATTTTTATACCAAAAAATTACATATATGATTCAACATTGTATTTTTTATGTTATTATTTTAATTTTATTGATAAAATAAGTAATTGTACTTAAAATATTCAAGTTCGGTCCAATTGTAAGAAAAACTCGATCCAATCCCAAGGGAGTAAAAGATAATTATTATCCATAAAGTTGGTTACTTCAAAATTGAACATGTGTCAATTTTTCTCTATCATGTATCAATTTCCTCCCACCAGAATGAGTGCAGAACATGAAAGGCAAGAAGTGGAAGGAGCAGTTGAGTGGAAGATTATTAGAGGCAATGAAAATCGACAGTGAAAAGATCACAACACAATCCAACAACAACTTTATTTCGAGTAATTTAGCTCTTTTAGAATTCCTTATTTCTAGTAGTTTTAGTTTTTTTATTAATTCCAGTTTTCTTTTGTAATTAAAATTACAGTAACCAAAACTTATCTTTTTTAATTTCAATTGTACCAAATTCAATATTCATTTATTTTCTAGCATTTTGATTCAATCTAGTTGTTCATCCATTTCGAACTTTAAAGGATCTGTTAGAAATCGTTTGTTTTTAGAAGTAAATCACCATCAATTTTACATCTGAGAACCAGCTCCTCTGGCACACCCGTATATGAAAATTTGTGGAGCCAATAGTATTTTAGGCATAATCAGTAGGACCCACAAGTAAGATGCCTCCGAATACAAGAAGTAATCTTAGGAAAGACATTGTCACATCTCAGGATATAGAGGTTGCACCAGTAGGGTAAGAATGGAATATTTCACACTTGGTAAAGCAAATTGAGAGGAACATGACTCTTCTTGAAATTCACAATCAGGAAAATCAAACTCCAGCATGACCTATTATTGGAGCCTCACGTGAGACGGTTTTACTTACCAATTTAAGTAATGATTTGATTAATTTACAAATATAATAGCAAGGATGATAGAAGAGAGCCACAAATAAATTATGCAGACCTTAGAAATGATGGAACAACACATGTTTGGGCAAACTTCTAACTCCATAAGTGAGAAGAACGAATGACATGAAACAAGTTCTAGGCCAATAAGATAAGAGGAATTCAGGGGGCAATTCTCTGGAGGATCTCATGAGACAAACGGTCCACCTCATCTTTATGTGTCAAATCATCACCCTTCACCTCCTCCAGCAGAAGACAAATACCAAACCCTCACTGAAAGAGAGCAAGTTGGAGTAGCTATCAAGATTTCTACTATCAATGACCGTCATTTTGGCAATGGTAGGTCCATGGCTCCCCAACGGTTATTTTAAGCTATAAATACGAACAACCAGCTTGTAAATTATGAAGAGTGAGCATATGCAGGAATGGACCTGGGGGCATCTTCCAAATCTCAACAAACGATATCCTCCTCGTCAGGAAGAAAAATATAGACCCCCTAACTGGAGGGAAAAAGAATGAGGATTTGTCAGGATTCCTGCCACTAATGACCGCTAATTTGAGATGACAGGCCTATATCTTTTATGGATCCCTAACAATTCTTTTGAGATACCAATCTAACCACATATCCTACGATTTATGAAGATGGAATGCACGCATGAGTGGGCTCGGGGGCATTCCTCCAATTATCAAGAAAGGAAATCCTCCACAAATGCACTGTAAGTGTCATAGTTCATGTAATCATATAATTAATTCTCACTGTGAGTTTAAAAATATTGTGTTAGACATGATCAATAATGACATGTTAAAGTTTATAGATAAGAAGAAAACTATTTTTCCAATGGAATCTGTCAATACTGCAATATTTAACTTGCAGGATTTGTCAAATGCCAATAGGAGATAAAGTGGAAAGATTGTAACATCCAAGAAAGGTAATTCGTAAAGTTTGGGTTTCTAAGAAGTATTTGGTGTATGAAGAGCCCTAAGAAGGAACAGACAATCAAAATGTGGTTTCCTCCAAGAGCTCAACCACTTCCTGCCTTTTCTTTTCAAATGAGACAGCCGAGATTTGTGACTTCTGTTGGGATATTTGCCATAGAGTTTCATGTATTGTAAACAGAATTGTTTATGAAATAAAAGATGCATTATTCTTTTATAAAAAATGTCTGATGTTATCGCATCTTGTAAATTGTCTTGTTTATCTTTGATTACTCACGTGTTTTCAGACTTAGTATATGCATGTCATACACAATAGGATTTAAGTCTGAACTTAGTAATCTAAAATAGTATATAGAGAGCAAACAAAATAGGTACTTTATTTGTGGTTTATCTATAGTTGCGGTACATTCTATACTTGTATGACGACCTTGATCCGGGATCGTTCATTGGTGGCATGAGAATTGAGGCATCTTGTATGATGTGATCATATAAGACTGCCATATATAAATGAATATCTTATAATATTCATTAAATAAAGAAATTTATTTCAATCTATTAAATGGTCATATATGAATTGATCTTAATCATGAGTGTACTACGAACTCCTGCATGACAGGCTATGCCATTTGATTTAAAAAGGTGAGGTTGGTGAAGCAGTCCTGACCAATAGCTATGTATTTTGGGGACATTGTTTGATGTGTAGCTGTGAACATTTTACATAGACATGAGGTTCACTCATTCTTCGAGAAGTATAAGAGTATATTTCTTAAGGGTTGATTCAGTACTTGAACGATTAGAGTGCTCAAGTCTTTCAATTGCGAATAGAAAGATTAATATTCATAATAGTTATGAATAAATTGTTCATTAGAGAATCAATGATAGTTAAGGTATAAAATAATTAGAGGGGTATAACAGACTTTTTGATCCGACTCTAATTATGAGATACTCGTGAAGAGTTAATCCGTATGCAATTATTATATCGATGGATACCGAAGTTGTTCGGCTTATATTTTCCATCTACGACAATGAGAATTCAGCTTCAGGTTCTTAGTGGAATAACATCGAACTGAATCGATGACCAGGTTTACCTGAGATACCAGCCAGTGAAAAAGCCACTATGGGACATGCGAGATAATTATCTCTGTCTCAATCTGAAATTTATTAAATGTGTCAATTAATAAAACGTAAGTTCCGGCTACTAAACAAGAAAAAAAGTTGATCCACCACCCCCAAAGCCCAAGCAATGCCCTCAACACTCTTTCATATTGCTGCAGAGACATATTCATATTCCTTAAGCTATGTTTGAATTAATGGAAGAGAATGAAAATGGGTGGAATGTAATTTAAAATACTTAAAATTCATTATTTGAATTGATGGAAGGAATGGAAGGGGATGGAAGAAAATGTGATAAAAAAAATTAAGTCATTTTCAATGAGCTACCTAAATCTAGGGGTATGCATTATCGGATTCGAATCGGATCGGATCAGATCGAATAGTTGATTTGTTTGGTTCGATCGGATTTTGAGTTCTTATCGGATCAGATCGGATTTAATCCGATAACTATCGAATCGAATCAGATTTATTCGATCCGATTTGATATCTTAACGAATCAGATAAATTTGATTTGATAACAGATCCGAATTCGATAGAGCATCCGATTTGATAATGAATCCGATAGTGGATTCGATTTGATAAAATTGATTTGAATTTTAAGTTATCCGATCCGATTCGATAAAATTGTTATGAATTTACAAATTTTCGAGTCAATTTTTCGTATCGGATCCGTTATCGAATCAGATTTGTTATCAAATCGAATATACTATCGGATTTATTATCAAATCGGATTCTCTATCAGATTCAGATCTGTTATCAAATCGGATTCTCAATCGGATTCAGATTTGTTATCAAATCGGATAAAATCCGATTCGATCCGATAATTATCAAATTTATCCGATTCGATCTTAAATTCAACAAACGAACCAAACACGATTTGATCGGCTTCGAGAGCCAGATCCGATCCGATGCCAGTCCTACCTAAATCAAAGGTTGGAGATGAAACATAATTTTTTATAAAATTACATGTGAAGACCAATTTGCTCATTAAAAAAATAACATTAAAATATTTATCTTTTTTCCTTTTAGAATTTAAAAGGGCACAAATGTCTTTAAAACCTATTTAGTTATATTATCTTCTATTATTTTTTATTTACCAAATAAGATTTTAGAACATTACATTATAAACTTCTCATTTTTTCTCAAATAAAATTATGATACGTTATTCTTTATTTCATTATATTATATTTTATTATATTTCATTATAAATCATTTTCTTCCATTAATTCAAACCTGAATAGGATAATGGACCAAACCAAAAGGTAATGGACTTATGTCGACCCAAATTGATTTCGGATGGACCCGAAGTCGTAACAGTGGCCCAATCGAAAGACTCGCGATGACCAATTGGCCCAAAAAACACCTGACCTTTCTTGGCCCAACTTTTTCTTTTTTTTAGCAAAACCGTAAATCAAGACCCAAAAATAGAAATAACACAGATGGCATTTTTAGAAAGAAATAACGAGAAATATTCTCACAAGTTCATTCATAGCAACAGAAAAAAAATCGTTAAAAGAAAAATATATTATAAAATTTCAAAAAGGTACCCGCGGGCGTTAGCCAAACCCTAATAGGTAGAGTTGCGTTCACGTGTGTGCTTGTTGTTTTGTGATGTTTTATGACAGCGATACGGCGCGTATCATCACTTTGACACAAAATCTTCTTAGGAGACCATCTCTCTCTCACACACACATATATATTTATATTTATATTTATATTTTTCATTTAAATTAAATTTCTCCCTCTCTTTAAATTCTCGCTCATTTATCCATTCTTCAGCTAGCCGACAACCGCCAAATCTCTGCAATTCGAAGCCTCGCTTCTCTGTCCATTTCTAGCAATTCAATCTTTCTTTTGCAAGTCCAAGGTACACGATGTCGTTTCGTTCAGAAATTCAATATCGTGTTTTTTTAAAGTTTTTTTTGTGCATGTATTTAAGGCAATTACCTAATAATTATGTGAAATTTTATCTCTGCGTGTTCATTCGGTTGTTACGAAGATGGAGGAAAGTAAGAAGAGGAGTTATGTTATTGTTATATATATATATTAAAATTTAAAATTAAATTAGGTTCCATTCCATTGATTGCATATACTGTATAGAATTTGTTTAGCTACTAAGAAAGTGAAGGAATAAAGATTTCGAGTTGTCAGAATGTTTGATGTTTAGGAGATGAGATCTGGATCATGAGCTGAATTTTGTTTGATTGAGCTGTATAGATTAGTTCTGTTAATTTTTTTAAATAAGTAATTATATTTTTATGAGGTTGTATGAGTGATAAATTGAAGTAAAATGAGCGAATGAGTAGTATTGGGTATAATTAAATGGAAATTTCTGTTATATTCATGTTAATTTGTGATTATTTAAATCACAAAATAGAAATCAGATATCGTAATCACACATTTCTTGAATTAAAAGGGTTAAGATGACAATGTTTGGATGTACTGGCGGCAGTCAAGGAAAAATAGCTTAGTCCACTATAATATTGGGGCAGCAGTAGTTAAGATTGGTTGTTTAGTAAAAAATTACTGACTGGGTTATTGAGAAGATGTGTGCTGTAAAACAAGACAGAATTAAGGGATGAGATAGTTGGATTGTTGGTTATGATGAAGTAAAATTTATACGTAAATTTGAATAGAGGGGAGAGATTGGGATATCATGATGTAGATTTGAAGCACTCGTTCTGTTCCACATCATGTTTACAATCAAATTATTGGAAGCTAAAGCTAAAGCTTGGCTACCTTTGTTACCTCAAATGCTTAAACATGTAGGAAATAATCTGATGATAGATTTTTGAGCTCAAACATATCTCCTCACAAGCATAAGGATAGCCCAGTGCACAAGCATATCTCCTCTCAAACCAAACCAAACCAAACATAGCATTTCCCACTATGTGGGATCGGCTACATGGATCTTTTGACGCTATAATGCTCTATCCGATATCATTGATTCATCAAGTTCCATAAAACTTGGGTCTTTTTTTTTTATGGTTTATGTCCATGTCAACTTAGGTCTTCCATTTCCTCGCTTGGCATATGGCAACATCATTTGCTCTAATTTTCTCACTGGATCACTTAAAAGCCCATGTTGGATATGTCCAAACCATCTTAGTCTTGTTTGTCTCATCTTCTCATCAATCAGTGTTACCCATAATTTCTTCCTAATTTCTTCCTTTCTAACTCTATCTTTCCTAATCCACCCACACATCCATCTAAGCATTCTCATTTAAGTTACCCTCATCTTTTGGGCATGTTGATGCTTTATTGCCCAACATTTTATTCCATAAAGCATTGCAGGTCTCGCGGCGGTCCTATAAAATTTGCCTTTAAGTTTTAAAGGGATGTTGCAATCGCATAAGACCCTAGACGCACATCTCCATTTCCTCAAACTCGATTGAATTCTATGCGTAACATCTCGATCGAATTCTCCATCCTTTTGGAGGATGGACTCGAGGTACTTAAAATAATCACTACTTGAGATTGGTTGGTCGCCAATTCTTATTTCTGCCGCATTACCTCTGCGACCTTTGTTAAACTCACACACCATGTGTTCAATTTCTAATCTACTTAGTCAAAGGCCTTTAACTTCTAAGGTTTTTCTCCACATCTCAAGTTTAGCCTCTATATCTCATTTAGACTCACCCACCAATACTATATCATCAACAAATAACATACATCATGGCACCTCATCTTGGATATCCTTAGTAATTATATTCATCACTAAGGCAAAAAGATAAGGGCTCAATGTAGAACCTTGGTGCAAGCCTATGATAATAGGAAAATGCCTTGTTATTTCTCCTTGAGTCCTGACACAAGTCATTGCGCCTTCATACATATCTTTAATGGCTTGAATATAAGCAACACATACTCCTTTCTTTTCTAGTACCCTTCAAAGAATTAACCTTGGTACTCTATCGTATGTTTTTTCTAGATCTTTAAAAGACCATATAAAGGTCTTTCTACCTACTACGATAATGTTCCATCAAGCCCCTTAGCAAGTGTATTGCTTCCATAGTCGATCATCTTGGCATAAACCCAAATTGGTTTTCAGATATACTTGTTTCTTGTCTTAACATGCGCTCAATCATTCTTTCCCACAATCTCATTGTGTGACTCATTAGCTTTATGCCTATATAATTTTTGCAATTTTGTATATCCCCTTATTCTTGTAAATTGGTACCAAAATACTCTTCCTTCATTCCTCTGGCATTTTCTTGGTTCTCAAGATAACATTGAATAATTTAATTAGCCAAGTTACTCCCTCTTCTCCTATACATTTCCACACTTGTATTAGGATAGCATCTGGCCCCACTGCTTTCCCTTTCTTCAGCTTTGCTAATGCAATTTTTACCTCGGATCGTTGATTTCTTCGGTAGAATGCATAATTCCGATTTTCTTCTTAGCATCCTAGCTCCCCAAGATCTATATCCATCTCATTTTTAACATTAAATAGCTGGTAAAAGTACATTCTCTATCTTTCTTTAAACTCTGCCCTGATAATTATTATATGCTCATTGTCCTTAAGCTTCCACCACTTAATTCTGTGAACTTTGAGAGTTCGATCTTTTCTCTGCCACCTTTTTATACCAAAATCTAGAACCATTAATCGATGTTGGGTTGTCAGCCTCTCACTTGGTATAACCTTACAATTCTTTCAAGATTTGCGATCCGTTTTTCTTATTAAGAAAAAATTCAATTTGAGTTCGTGAAGTGCCGTTCTTATAAGTAGTAATGTGTTCCTCATGCTTCTTGAAGAGGGTGTTAGCTATCACGAGATCATAGGCCACTGAGAAGTCCAAAATAGTTTTTCCGTCCTCGTTCCTATCCCCAAAACCAAAACCTCTATGATCTCGTATTCTTGTGCTTCTTTTTCGACATGGTCGTTTATATCTCCTCCTATAATGATCATTTTTCCTTGAGGGATCCCTTGTATAACATCCTCAGTCTTCCCAAAATTTGTCCTTGATATTTTTGGGTCAATCCAACTTGAGGTGCATATACGGTAATGATGTTAAAATTTTCCTCTCCCAGCACCAAAGCTAATATCCTATCATCATTTCTTTCGACCTCCATCACCTCGTCTTTTAAAGTCTTATCTAGGATAACGCCTATTCCATTTCTACCCTTTTCTTGACCATAGTACCAGAGCTTAAAACCTGAATTCTCAATCTCTCGTGCTTTCTCGCATACCCATTTATTCTCTTGAAGGCAAAGTATATTAGTTTCCCTTCTAAGCATAGTTTCAACAATATCCATTAATTTGCCAGTGTAAGCCCCAATGTTCCAAGTACCACATCGAATCCTACCATCTTTCTCTTGGACTAGCTTTTTTACCCGCACCAGTTTATCTAGACGCGGCGGCCCTTGCTCATTTTGCACTACACTCGGGCCAAATTTAATTTGATGGACTTGTCATTTGAGTTCAAATATAGGGCTATATCTTACTATATTCTATGATATAATGAAAAAAATACTAATGTTTAAAAGTCTTTTAGGATTTAAATACAATCCTCTGGTTCAAATTGGTTCTAAACAAAATGTTCAACTACTATCAATCCCATAAGCTTAAACATGTGGGAAGAGAAAACAACTCTAATTATAATCTAATGCTACCCTTTAATATATTTAAAGAGGATTTTAGGCTTGTCTTATTGCTTCTTGTTCATTTTTTCCTCCAAAAATTAATCCATCAATTTTCTATATACATATATCTGAAGCTAAAAGTTTGACTATTGTGATCTAGCTGGAATGCGTGACGTTTCTTATTGTTTTGGCTTTACCAGCTAAACAGTGCAGCTTAAGAAACTTTATGGAAGCTACTGTCAATACGAAGGTTCATGTAATTGGAAATTTGCTACTTTGGGTAGTACATGGAAGTTGGAACGCTTATTAAGTTCTTTAGGATCTCCATTGTTTAAGAAGGGTAAATTTGTTATTTGACCTGATGAATTCAAGCTTTTGACCAGCAGAACTGAGGGCTGTACATATTACTCTGAAAAGGATCTCCCATAAGTACTTCTCTTGGTTGGTCAAGTTTATTGTCTTATGTCAGAAGTTGATATGGCAGTCATTAAACCTGAGGTATACTCTTTGATGTTCTATGAACTGTTTCTTCCATATAATTTGGTGAATAAAAAATTTCTTAATGTTGGGCAGTTTGTTTCTGCTTGTTATCAATATGCCAAAACTAACTTTCATGCTTTCATATGCATTTCTTAGATGATGAAGTCATATATCTGGCTCCGGACAGCAGATGGTTCAATCCAGCAAGTGGAGCAAGAGGTTGCCATGTTTTGCCCCTTTATCTGTCTGGAAGTTGTACAAAAGGGCACGGGATCATCTAAGAACTTTGCAATTTCTCTTCCGCAAAGAGTCAACCCTGCCATGTTAAGCTTAATTCTTGATTACTGCAGGTTTCATCAAGTACCAGGCCGTTCTAATAAGGTTCAATATGTTTCTGAGTTATTGTTTTCCTTTTTATTAGGTTGTTATTTTCTCTTGATATTAAAAGTGGTATTTTGTTCTATTTGTAAAACATATAAAGTTGGTCCAATTTTTTGCCATGTTATGGGGATTTAGCCCTTTTTATCCCATATGACAATCCAACTGTTTAGATCACATCAAATTTTGATTGTTGGGGTGTTTATTTATTAAAATTTTTCATTTGGGATATGTAGGAGCGCAAGTCTTTTGATGAGAAGTTCATTCGAATGGACTCTAAGAGGCTCTGTGAGTTGACATCTGCTGCTGACAGCCTTCAATTGAAGCCTTTGGTGGATCTTACTAGTCGTGCACTTGCACGAGTTATTGAAGGGAAAACACCTGAAGAGATACGTGAGATATTTCATTTGCCTGATGATCTTACTGAGGTGTCTGGTGCCTGGGAGAATTGTGTTTGCTTAGCCAGTTGTCTTTCATTTGTTTATAATAACATAGATTCTATTCTTCAGGAAGAGAAGTTGGAGCCTCTGAAAAATACAACTGATGATCCACGTATTCGACTTCTGAACCGATTGTACGCAAAGAAGAGAAAAGAACTGAAAGATCGAGAGAAATTAAAGGTGGCCGTAGTATTTTCTTTTTCTGTACATCTTCATCTCATGTTCTCTTCTAGTTTGCATTTAGACCTGAATTTTCATAAGAAACTAAATGCATGTATTTTGTTAATGCTCTATATTGAACTTATAGGACGTGTGTTGACATGATAAAATCTGACCCTCCTGTTTCAGAATGTTGAGGCTGAAGAAGAGCATGTGGATGAGCGTTCGGTTGATGACCTTTTGTCGTTTATTAATGGAGGAGAAAGAGGTACTTTTGGTTGTTGCTTCTATTGTACTTTGTATGCTTATTTTTTTAATGTCATCTTTTTATGTCTTGATTCTGATAAAACTATTGGCTATTGCTTCTACATAAACTGTTGGAACTTAGAACAACATTGACTGGCTTAAATTAGCAGAAGAGTTCTTCACATTCAGATATTAATTAGTAGCAACACGATAATAGATGCCTACTTTAGTATATTCGATGCACCCATGTATTACAGCCACGTAATCTTCTTCCTCTTGAGCCTCATTTTCAGTGATGCAATTCTTTTTGACAGATTCTAGGGAGAGTAAATCATTCAAAAATAAAAAGAAGTACCGAAGAAAAAAAGATCAATTGAATGATTCTTGTCCAAGCGAAGCCATTAAAACCCATAAACAGGTCTGATGGATCTTGTGATACTTCTTTTATCTTCTTTTGTGATCATCATAAATGTTCAACAAATGCTGCGGTTTAGGTATTGATGTTTTCATATGCCATAGGAGTCAAATGGGCTTAATTCTGTATGTCCTAGTGCTGGGGTTGATAATAAATTTCCGACTGATATTGGAGAGACATCAAATGCTCAAAATGTGGAGGATGACATTTTGGCAAGAAAGGTTGACTTTGATGATGTTGATATAGATGATGAGATTGATCCAGCATTGAAGGAAAAAATAGATCGGTGAGGCTGTGTACCTCGGCTATCCAGTATACTTGTAGGCTTTACAAACTTTATGTATTTGCATCTCCTTTAAAACGAAATCATAATCTCTCGGATGATATCATGTAATGTAGGGAAGTGGAAGATTTTGCCCGCAGACTGAATTCAGATTGGCCTGATAGGATGCAAGAGATTCTATCTTTGGGTCAAAATACAAGGCCTCCACGACTTTCTAGTAATGGCAATGACACCGTAAGAAGATATGCAAGTATGCTTACTAATCTTTATTTCCTTTCCTTTTTATTATACAGTGATCTCTTTTGGGAAGTATGAGATTGTCAAGCAGATTCTTCTTCATGGTCTTCTCATTGTATAACACGTATCCTGTCCTATATAATTGAAAGTTGTAATTTTGTGATATAAGTGCAACATGAGTCGACTTACTGTTACTGGTGTCTCTCTCCCTCCCACCTTTTCCACACCCACTAGAAAGCAATCAATTAGTTTCTCCATTTGAACTTTAAGAGCTTCAAATTTGCACACAAGGTACTGTGTAACAGTATGATAATTACTTGTTGATTTATGAAACTAGAAGCAACACCGTAAAATGTGATTTAGAACCACAACCCATTTGAGCCATTACCAACATATCCTATCCTACTCACAAAGTAATTTGTTTGCATGGAGAGGACCAGATCCGGAGCGGAAATGACTTCGTATCCTCAGATTGGCCAAATGGCTGGAACAATTTTGATCAGATGCTTACAAAAAGTGGTATGTGGCATCCAGAGGAGTTGGTATTTTCATTATTTTGGATCTACATGTTAGTTTTTCATTTTTAATTTATTTGGTTGTGCTTAGCCAGAATGGAAATTTGATTAAAAGGGCAACCTCTTTGTATTTTTATGTGGAACAAATAAAGGAACTAAAGTTTATGCAAGGCGCAAGCCAGTTTGGCCTCATTGTCAAAGCTTGTATGAGCTTTTGCCTTGACGGGTAATTTTCTCTTCAAATACTCAGAGAAGAAAAAATATAAATGCAAGATTTTATTTACTTTCATTGGTTTTGCATTCTTTGTTATATGGTAATTTTGGCCGTACTTGCCAATGCATATTGTTTAAGGGTGTGTGAAATATAATTTTGTAAACAAAAATGATTATATACAATTATCCCGAAAATAACTACACCTCTCTCACTATAACTACAGTGATCACTGTAGCGATCACTGTAACTACAGTGAGAGGGGTGTAATTATTTTCGATATAAGTGTATGTATGTATATCACTTCTCTTTTGTAAATTGTATGTAGTCATTCGGGATACTATTGGAAATAATGGATTAACATCATGGGGTTGCTTTGTTTACAATTTTACAATTTTGTGTTTGGGAATTCCAGTGGCCAAAATTTATTAATACGACAAGGAAGATGTTGTGAATAAACACACAATAATAGAGGTGAATTGAGAGAAAACTCTTCTTTTATTTTACTCACAAAAGAATTACAAAGCTTACAACCCAAGCTTTACAAAAAACTCTCAAACACTTTACTCTCTATCTTTCCTCACGATTTGGGATACTAATAACAATGGTTTGGGGCTCCTTATATATTGCTCAAACCGCGTGAACAGTGTCACGCGGTTTGTACACACACATATACAGCTTGCACACAAGCTGTCCACAGCTTCTCTTGCTTTCGGTGGGTTTGGATTTATTGCATGAAGTCTTCATGCTTTGAAGCTGTCAACAAATCTCCCCCTCGGTGAAGATTCCCCAAAAATCTGAGCCGACCATCAATCATCCAAACCGGATCCTCCAAAGGATCCTCCCCTGGCTGCATCTGAATGACTGCCTACGTACCCTGAGTTGGGATCAAGCCAATCGTAGTTCTCTGAATCTCCCCACTCTGACTATGTGGAGAGTTTTGTCATCCCGGCTATGGCACGACAGATTTCAAGCTTCTCCTTCGGTAAAACCTTCGTGAACATATCGGCACCGTTGTCGTCGGTGTGAATTTTCCTGAGTTCTAACAGCCTTGAGCTCAGGACATCCGTATCCAGTGATACCTCACATCGATATGTTTCGACCTCGAATGAAATGTGGAATTTTTACCGAGATAGATAGCACTCTGGCTATCGCAGTACAAAATGTACTTCTCCTGCTTGAAACCCAATTCCTGGACGAATGTCTTCATCCACAGCAATTCCTTGCAAGCTTCCGTCGCTGCAATGAATTCTGCCTCTGTTGTAGAAAGTGCAACACATCTCTGCAACCTAGACTGCCATGCCACAGCTCCTCCTGAGAGAGTAATCAGATACCCCGAAGTAGACTTTCGGGTATCCACATCTCCTGCCATATCTGAATCGGTGTAGCCCATCAACACTGGCTTGTCGCTGCTTCCAAAACATAACCTCATCTTGGAAGTGCCTCGAAGATACCGCATAATCCATTTGACAGCATTCCAATGTTCCCGTCCTGGGTTTGACATAAACCGGCTGACCAATCCAACTGCGTGTGCTAAGTCTGGCCTCGTGCACACCATGGCATACATTAGACTTCCCACTGCTGAGGTGTATGGAACCTGTTTCATTTCCTCCTTCCCTGTCTCAGTAGAGGGACTCTGTCTCGTACTCAATCTAAAGTGGGTAGCAAGAGGAGTGCTAACCGCTTTAGCCTTGTCCATCTGGAATCTTGAAGTACCTTCTCGAATGTACTCCTCCTGTGACAAGTATAATCTCCTGGCTTTCCGATCACGGCCGATCCTGATGCCAAGAATCTGTTTAGCTGGCCCCAAGTCTTTCATCTCAAAAGACTTACTCAGTTGCTGCTTCAAATTATCAATCCTCGATTGATTCCTGCCAACTATCAACATATCATCTACATATAACAGTAAGATGATAAAATCATCGTCAGAAAACTTCTGAACGAATACACAATGGTCTGAAGTGGTCTTCTTGTATCCCTGCTCCCCCATAACTGACTCAAACTTCACGTACCACTGTCTCGGTGCCTGTTTCAAACCGTAGAGGCTTTTCCTGAGTCTGCACACATAGTCCTCTTTCCCGCTGACTCTGAAGCCTTCTGGTTGCTCCATGTAAATTTCTTCTTCCAGATTCCGTGAAGAAATGCGGTCTTGACATCCATCTGCTCAACTTCCAGGTCGAGGCTTGCTGCTAAGCTGAGTACCACTCTGATGGATGACATCTTCACAACTGGAGAGAAGATTTCATCGAAGTCAATGCCTTTCCTCTGATTGAATCCCTTGACAACTAGTCTGGCTTTGTACCGGGGTTGTGAAGTATGCTCCTGTTGCTTCACCCTGTACACCCATTTGTTCTTCAAAGCCCGTTTGCCTCTTGGCAATTTCACCAACTCAAAAGTGTGATTGTCATGCAAAGATTTCATCTCATCTTGCATGGCTTCCTCCCACTTTTCTCTGTCTCTCTGTTTCCACAGCCTCCTGGTAGCTCTCGGGTTCTCCCCCGTCAGTAAGCAGCACATACTCATATGCAGAGTATTAGTTGAAGGTCGCTTGTCTCTGTCAGACCTTCTCTGTGGAACTGTTGGTGGAACTTCTGGTACTGGTGGTTGATCATGATCATCATCTCTGGGAGCTTCATCACCTGTACCCTCATGTCTGGGAACCTCATCTTCAACTCGAACTGGCACCGGTGTCTGAGGTTCTGGATTCACATTTCTGTATTGCTGGGGCATTGTCTTCATATCCTTTCTGATATCTTCTATGGTCTGGTCTTCAACAAAGACAACATCTCGGCTTCTGACAATCTTCTTCTCCACAGGATCATAGAGTTTGTAGCCGAAATCATCCTGACCATAGCCAATAAAGACACACTGTCGCGTCTTTGCATCAAGCTTGGATCTCTCGTCCTTTGGGATGTGTACAAATGCTTTGCACCCAAAGACATGCAAGTGTTCGTATGACACTTCTTTACCTGTCCAAGCTTGGTTAGGAACATTACCTTTCAGTGCGACCGCTGGGGACATGTTCAAAACATGAACTGCTGTGATGAGTGCCTCCCCCCAAAATGTCTTCGGCAGCTTGGCTTGTGACAGCAAGCTTCTGATCCTCTCGCACAAGGTTCTGTTCATCCTCTCAGCTAGGCCATTCAGCTGAGGTGTCTTCGGAGGTGTCGTTTGATGTCTGATTCCTTGCGTCTTGCAGTACTGATCAAACGGACCTCTGTATTCTCCACCGTTATCTGTTCTGATGCATTTCAGTTTCTTGCCGGTTTCTCTCTCCACCAAAGCATGAAACTCCTTGAACACTCCCAGCACTTGATCTTTTCTTTTCAAGGTGTATGCCCATATCCTCCTTGAATGATCATCAATGAATGTCACAAAATACAGTGACCCTCCGAGTGTTCGTATCTGCATCGGACCGCATACATCTGAATGTATGAGATCTAGTACCTCCGGTTTCCGTTGAGGCGGGGAGCTCTGGAAGGATACTCTGTTCTGCTTTCCAGCCATGCAGTGTTCACACTTCCGTAAGTGTGAGTTCTTCATTCCGGAAGAACATTCGCCTGCGTAGTATCTCCATCCCTGTTTGGCTCATGTGACCGAGCTTTTTATGCCATAACTCGGCTGCCTCATTGCTGTTGACTGTATTTATGCTACTATTTGAAAGCTTAGCATGCATCAAATACAGAGTTGAGTCTTTCTTACCTCGTGCCACGACCATCGATCCTTTAGTGAGCTTCCAGCATCCGTCACTAAAGGTGCTGCAGAAACCTTCATCATCCAGCTTGCCTGTTGAGATCAGGTTTAACCGGATATCTGGGATGTGCTTGACTCCCTTCAACACTAGCCTTGTCCCGTTCTCTGTTTCAAGGCAGATGTCTCCAATACCGACGGCTTTGGACTGTCCGTCATTCCCCATCCTTACAGCACCGTAGTCCCCTGGTGTGTAAGATGAAAAGAAGTCTCTGCGAGATGTGGCGTGTATGGATGCGCCACTATCTATCACCCAACTGGTCTCGTGGCTGGCAAGATTCACAACATTTTCTTCATACATTATGCAGAAGTCTTTGGAGGTTTTCTCGGTGGTTGTAGCAACTCTTTCTTGATTAGAGTCACCATCTCTCATGGACTGCTCGTTCTTCAGTTTGTAACAATCCCGCTTCATATGGCCTTTCTTCTTACAGTGATAGCACTCAATATCCCTCGTTCTTGATTTCCCTCGGTTCTTGTCTGATCTCCCTGGGCCTCGGCTTTTACTCCTCCCCTCCTTTGTGTTCTTCTCCGTCACTAGAGCTTCTGAGGTTGAGGTTGATGCTGACTCCTGCATTCTCGTCCTCTTTTCTTCCTCGAAGATCCTGGTCTTTGCCATCTCCATAGTGACTTTCCCATCTGCGGCTGAATTGATCACCGTAGATCTGAACGTTTCCCAAGATTCTGGTAACGTATTAAGGAGTATTAAGCCATTTACCTCATCTCCGAAGTCTATGCCCAATCCAGACAATTCCTTCATGGTTCCGAGGAAATCGTTGATGTGATCCGCCACAGCTGTACCTTCCTGGTATTTCAAACCCATCATCTTCTTGATGTAGTACAGCTTGTTGTTGCCAGTCTTTGCTCGGAAAAGCTCCTCCAGCTTTCCCCATAAGGTACGTGCATTTACATCCTCACTGACATGGTTGACGATACTATCATCGATCCACTGACGAATAGTACTGCATGTTTTCTGGTGAAGATTAGCCCACTTCTCATCGGTCATTCCTTCTGGTTTCCGCTCCAGAAATACCGGTCCATCATAGTCCTTCACATACAGAAGGTCTTTCATCCTTCCTCTCCATGTGAAATAGTTTGTACTGGTTAACAAAATCATTTTTCCGTTGCTCCCCTCCATCATAAAAATTCTAAGCAGAATTTCAAAAAACGGACCTCACCGTTGCGTCCGGAATGGTCGAAAATGGTGGAAATGACACTTCGTTTGTCAAAATCCGACACAGGGACCAAATAGCAAATTCCAGAAATTACAGGGGTCAAAGTGCAATTTCCGAAAGTTTAGGGGCCAAAGTGCAATTACGGAAAAGTTAAGGGACTAAATTGCAATTTACAAAAAAGTTCGGGGACTGAATTGTAAATATCTGAAACTATATGGGCTAAACTGTAATTTCCAGAAAGTTCAGGGACCAATCTGAAATTTACCAGGCACCGCTGACGTGGCAGCTGACTGGGCTGCTGACTGTGGGGCCTGCTGACGTGGCAGATGACTGTGCGTGACGTGGCGGCTGACTCAGCGTCTTCAACCTTCAGACGGCGCGTCTGGCGCGTGACTGCGCGTGGAGCGCGTGGAGAGCTCACTGGATGGCGCGTGCGGCGCGTGAGGGAAGCTGAGACCTCCGTTCGATCGCCGGAAAATACCACCGTGCTCGTCTCGCCGTGAAACGTCTGATGGTATGCTCAAAATCGATTTTTGACAACTTTGGTCAGAATCGACTTTCCGAACCGAACCTCTGTTTCTGAGTTTCGGGATCCCTCCGTGGAACCGTAGCTCTGATACCACTTGTTGTGAATAAACACACAATAATAGAGGTGAATTGAGAGAAAACTCTTCTTTTATTTTACTCACAAAAGAATTACAAAGCTTACAACCCAAGCTTTACAAAAAACTCTCAAACACTTTACTCTCTATCTTTCCTCACGATTTGGGATACTAATAACAATGGTTTGGGGCTCCTTATATATTGCTCAAACCGCGTGAACAGTGTCACGCGGTTTGTACACACACATATACAGCTTGCACACAAGCTGTCCACAGCTTCTCTTGCTTTCGGTGGGTTTGGATTTATTGCATGAAGTCTTCATGCTTTGAAGCTGTCAACAGAAGATGTATTGGAAATCCCCAACTTCCATGGGCTAGTTTACCATCAGGTCCTTATATCTCTTAAAAGTGATTTCCAATTTTAATAATAGAAATTTATTTATAAAAGAAGAAAAAATTATTTCCCACCACTTGTTCGTTTTAAATTTTATTTATTTTTAATCTTTTTTTATTCGTCTAGAGTCTTTTTTGACTAATAAAATACTTGACCTATTTTTTTCTCAGTCACCTTTATAAAACAAAAAATAATGGATGGGCAAATCCAAATATATTTTTTAACTTCTTACCTCCTCTAAGATTTTGAATTTGAGTACATTATTTTGAATATATTTATTTTTATTTCAAATACATACTAAATATTAATTCATTTTTGGTATTTTTGATATATGGATGAAATTACTTATTGCTACATTATAATTGTGAATAAAAAATACACTCAGTCATACACCTAATTAATAATCATTGTGTGACTGTAAGAAAAATATTATAGTTACAATGTGATTAAGGTCTCAAATGTGATTGAGACACGTTGATGAGTAAATTATCGGTCACCTATTTGATAAACACATTGTGTATGTGGGAAAAAAAAAACACAGTTACAATGTGACTACGGCACATTCATGACTAAATTGTCAGTCATCAAACTGATAGTTACGTTGTGATTATGTATAAAAATGACAAATTGAGTTCTTTATGATTTTAAGTAAAATGTTATTGTGGTTAAAATTGTGCTCAATAAGATTAGGGTCAACAATGAGACTGGGGTAACTAATGTGACTGAGGGTCCACAATGTGATTGAGGTCACAATTATGACTGTCTTCAATGTGACTAAATGTCAGTAATGTGATTGAAATAAAAATGTAACTATGACGAAGATTAATGTGAAGTAGGTACAGCGCAATAACTTTAAGGTTAATTTCAATCTTACGCAAGTCCAAATTTGAGAGATTTGCTGATAAAAATTATAAGTATATATGTTAAGTGTATATTTTTATAGATTGTGGTTTGAAATCAGTAGGAAAGATATATGAATATATGAAAAAGTCTATTTTGAATTTATTATTCTTTTACGTGAAATTTTGTGTTTTATTTTTTAAATTAGTTTATTTATTTTTTGTTAATTTATTGTCCCTTTTGATAATTTTACTATAATATGACTAAATATAAACTTCTAAATTTGACTTGTACCGAAAAAAAAAACTTCTATAATAATTGGGTTTTTTTTTTTTTTTTTTAAATAAAACCACTTTCAATAATGATAATGATAAATTGATAATATATGTCATTCAAAACTAAATCTATTAGAGCAACTAGGAGGTGCAAAGTAAAGCCATTTGCCCACTATAATTAGACACGTATAGATAGATCGATTTGGCTTTTCTTTTTGGCGCAAGGAGGTATCCACTACCCATAATGTGAAAGTTCACTGGAAAGTCTTTCTTTAGTCTCTTTCGCATTTGATACTCCTCGCCGAGCTAATGCCTTTAGAGTCTTTCTTCTGCTATAAGTCAAACTGATGGTAAGTGCACCTTCCTGTTTCGGACACATCTCAACTCGAAGGTGTAGTAAATGATTATACCGTTTGGTATAGAATTTGGTGAACTTATAAGTTAGTTTATACTCTCAAGTGCAATACTTATAAGTTAACGTATACTCTCAACTAATAATTTCTATCAAACGGTGTCATGCAGCAAAAATTACATGATTTCCTTTAATTCGAACGGGTGCACGTATTTGAGGTTCGTGTGCTAACAACTGAAACCGGACGTAGTAAGATTACAGTGAGAAATCGCCATACTTGATTATATTCATGAAGATTGAAGTTGGATGTGCGGGCATGGCCTCTCAGGTTCTCCCCTCGTCCACAGAGTTTTAAGTTCACCTCTCTTTTTTCCCAAGGTCAACAAGGTTCCTGCATCCATGATTGCATTATGTAACTACAGATAACATGACTAGTCAAGGCTAAAATTGGAATTTGGCTTAGTTTAAGGAGAGGTGATGACTCTCCGTTGTTCCTGAATCTGTCATGGTAGAAAATTCAGGCTGTATATGCAAGAGTAGACCATTCTCAGGTATCTATCACTACTTACCAAGTGTAAATGGAACCATGTAAAGCAATGCTGGTTGGCCATGTCCATCCATCAGGTTCAATGCTACATACTTAATCAGGAGTCCTGTGGAGCAAGAATCATTCAGACATGAATCAATCGACGCCTAAATTAATCCTAAGACCCCTAGGGTTAGAACAATGCGTTTACTAGTGTCCATTTTAGCAATGCTCAGAATATTTTGCTATATAAGCTTAAAAAAAAAACATTAAAAAATAAAAGGAAAGAAATCCACAAGGATGGTGCATTCGTTCTTTGTATACATTATTAATCTTCAGTACTGTCAAATTGAGGTAACTAGAATTGGTTTTTTATTAGTATCCAGATCTAAACAGATATGAATGACCTTATTTGCTAGGGTTTCTTGTAAAAAATTCTCTCTTCTTTGCAAATGATGATACATTATTATGCTAGCTTTAGCGAATACGATAATTGAACTTTCCCTATTGATGATCGTTTGATGAGAAATCTAAAATTCACTACATCTACTTCATTCCTATGTACATATATGCTCTGTTGTTAAAGGCACCGCCTAAATAACATTTAGGCGGTCGCTTAGGAGGGTTTTCCAAACGACCGCTTAGGCAGTCATAGGCGGTGATTAGGTATTTTAAGTTATGACTCTTTATATATTAGATAAAAGTCTGCATGTTTGACAAGTTAACTCCGCCCTTTGACTGGTCAAATAGAGCACTAGAGCAGCGATTAAGCAGCGTTCGGGCGGATTGAACTACTCACACAAATATGGGACAATTGTCCATGCTTCTAAAGTTTTACTCATCGTCTTCATGTATACCTGCATACAAAATTAGCATTTCTCATACCTAAACCATAAGAAGTCATCGCCCAAACAAAATATCCTGATCGGTAATTTTTCTTCATCAGCCAATCATACCTGAAACCCAAAAAAAAGAAAGCATAAACCAAAAAAGGAACCAGACAATAATCTGATTTACAAACAGTCCACAAGTTAAAACATAAATCATTCAATTCGCAAATAGAAAAATGTTAGGTAAATGTTTCCTCTTCTACCCCGCTCCCACTTGAGTTCAGTTTTCGTGGTTAGTGGAATCACGAGTCCAATCGTTTAATAATGATAACCCCCAACTTTCTTGAAAGTTGAAAGGTAAGCAAGTTTTTAATGCTCATGACCATCCTAAGTCCAATGATGTCCTTACTGTGTAACCATACTATATTTTTAAGCTACATAAGCAAACCTTAGTGAAAATGCCACGATGAGACATTGGGATACCATCAGTGCAATTCCCTGAATCAAGTAACCATAGAAAATATCTAAATAAATAACACTGAGGGAGGTAAAAAGGCCAATAGTTTGGAATACAAGACTATAAGTTACAAAATATTGCCTTGAAAAGAAGATAAAGAACAAAGATACCTAGTATTAATCTAAGATGTACATACACTACCTGGGTCCATGTTAAATTATGTATTCACACAAGGATTCCAGAAAACAATTCCCCATCACATGCATAATCCATGTGAGCTTGTATGCCACTGTGAATGTATAGTGAAAGAAAATGACATCAAATATACATGTTGATTCAGTGTTTACTGTTAACCTTACCATCCCATTCACAGTGAAACAAACTTTTAAGCAAAAAAAAAAAAAAAGAGGTGATGTTCCGAGTGGTAACCTGCCAAATTTCATGTTTGTTAAAGACTCAGGAAAAGGAAAATGGTTCTTTTCTTGTTTGGATAATATTTCTAAGCTCCTTAACAGGTTGATCCATAAACCATATAGAGGAAAGAGGCTGCTTTACTTGTGTAGGGAGTTGCAACAATAAAATAGAAATGACAGGAAAAAAAGGGGTTTTTTAAAAAGGGGAGGGGTGGAGTTCATTGCTGAAACTAGGGAAAGTAGACAAAAAAGGAAGAAAACCATAATAAAATAAAAAAGGTAATTGATAAAAATTTGTCTTAGAAGGATGTCTTGACCTATCCAAGCAAACGATATGCGGCTATAAACAGCCCAAACAACAGAAAATGCTATGCAGAATGGAATCACAAACAGCAATGTCAGATATGAGACAGCTCCAAAGAATGGTACTTTAATAAACGAGTCTCCAGCATGTTGAAACCATCTGAAACCATATTTGTTTATGGTCAGTCCTATGTTATAACCTGAAGAATAGTGAATAAGAGACAGAGCCAGCTTCTCCGCTACTTCTTTTCCTTATAATTAAACTAAAACTGATCAAAAATTATGTAATGTTCACAGGCAATGAGAAATATTTTTCCAGTGCTGATAAATCACATCTCCATGTAGGATGCATGACATGTGATGTTACTTTCTCATCATTTTTTTATTACTCAAAAACATATTCAAAGTTGTATAACAATAAGGAGGAAGACAAATTCAAGATTCAGAGTAGCGATGAATCTGTAAAGTGACAGTAATTGTTCAGTTATTACAATGCCACAATGGTACGATCTCACGGAGGGTGGTGCATAAATTGATGTTCAAGACCATGCAAGAGTTCTGACAGCACTAAGTGCATCACATGGCGAACCCCCAAGCAGACCAAGCTATACGTATGTGGCCATGCTTGGACAAAATAATGTCAAATCCAATTTTCTAGTTTCTTAAAGATATAATTGGCATTTAGCAACAAAACGGATGAGATTAGTTTTGGGTTTTTGGGGTGGGTTAAAAAGAGGAATATACATACCATGATAACAACGCTACCACGCAAGTTTGCAGGCCCTGTGAGCAGGAAGAGATTACAATGTTCATCATACGTTGCAAAAGAAATTTGAGAAGCACAAACAGTTGACTCAAATAATAACCAAAACAGGGCTTCGCCTATCCTTTTAAATAATTATCGAACTCGTTGTCTATAGACATGGGGGCATCCAGGAAACCTGCCTAGTCCTCCATGCCCCATTTTAATCAAATAAATTTGGACTTTTTGTGCACTTTTTTCCCTGACACCAAATGTCATTCCAAGAATTAATAGTAAAATATTGTAAGATCTTTTTCTTTTCCCTTTACTCCAGTTGTTGGGATATGCCATAGAACCAATCGTGTCATATGATTCAGGGATATCATCCTTGTGTAAATATAATATTCTTATTAATCGTAAACTTGTTTACGATTAATAAAATGACAATCTTATAACATTTTGCATTTGTTCGTTCAGTTGCTATCTTATATTTGATGCAAAATGAGATCTCGTGATGTATTTCGTGTCAAGACTTTATCTGCAAAAGGTTGTAGATGTGAGTACAGAGTTTTGACATAATTATATATCCGAATCTGTTCCCGGTTGAGGTCATGTCATCAGGGATGATCGCATCTCATGACTGACATGTTTTTGATGCTGCCATAAGATCAATATTTGATATTGATAGTTGGGTGACGGGTCTCACGTCACAAGAGCATGAACATGAGTAATGCGTTTGAGGAACGTGTTACTGAACGTGACAAATCACATGAGCGATTATCCATAGTTAATGATTTGTCGCACAGCCGTACTAGTGTACCGCTAGTCCTTTGACCTGAGATGTCACGGCTGCACTCTACATTGAGACGCATCATTCACTTGTGTATATTGCAATGGGCTAACCACGCCCAGTGAAAGAAGCTTGTTGGTAATGTGTTCTTAATGTATGAGGCCAGGCGATGATCGAGATGGAATCTGCTGGCTCATATAATTGAGCTTGAGATCATAGGTGTATATACATGATGATAAAATCTCCGGCCAGAGTACAAGTCATTTGAAAATGTGTTTGCAGATACGCAAATCCCGTATATGATTGATTTCCTAATTCTATGATCGAGATAGTGGTTTGATGATTTTATGGCCCGCACTCGATCGGGAGTTGACAATATATGGACTTTACTACACGTAAGTACGACTATATGGGTTTATCCGATATTTTATTCTTCGTGTCTGGGGACCATGATATCTCGCTAGAGGTGATCATTGAGAATTTCGATTACAACGAGTTGTGTCGAAGTGATATGAATGTGTTCGTATCGACTCATGTTCAGCTCACGGAGAACCCATGGGGTCACACACATTAGCCGAATGATTGACGACGAATTAATTAAATTCAGTGTTTAAAAAAACGGTTGAGGCGGCCGCCTCACGGCGACGGCGCCTCTAGGCGGCCGCCTTATGCGGTTTTTCTGAGGCGCCCGCCTCTCTGCTAGTGAGGCGGCCCCTCACCAGCAGAGGTTTTTTTTTTTTTTCAATTTTCTAAAATGAAATGACGACGTTTTGGGCTTCCAAAACGTCGTCGTTCCATTGAACAACTGAGTGGCAGTAGAGCACCTGCAGAAAAAATGAGCAGAGACCAAAGTAAGTTAATCTTGTACAAATAATGCAATTTATATAATCAAATTAAAAAATAATACGACTTTATGTTATTTGTTAGGGAAAATGAAAGCTCCACAATTAGTGGATGAAGACAATACAAGTGAATGAGGTTCTTTGGATGATGACCCATCTGATGATGACATAGATTTTGACCCAAACTTCATGCCACTAGACACTAATGATAGCTTATTTAGGGATTAATTATCAATAATTTTTTGAACATACTATGAATTATGAAGAAAGTAATGTATTTTGGATTACTTATCAATAGTTTTTTGAACATACTATGGATTATGAAGAAATGAATGTATTTTGGATTATTTTTCCGATTTTCGGATCTAGGCGCCTGCCTCATCGCCTCGAGAAGGTCCGCCTCGCGCCTCAATGGCCGGCCGCCTCGAGGCGCCGCCCCGTATTTTTAAACATTGATTAAATTGCTTCGATAAAAGATCGAAAGACAATTTAATTACTTTATCGGTAAAGTGTAAAATATTTCCCGGTGTGACGCGCTAGCACCCGTTTATTCGACTAATATTCCAGTGATTTTAAAAATACCGTAAGTATGATTTATGGACAATTGGGAGACTGATAAATCTATCTTTGTTTTTATCACATGTGATAATAATTATTAATTAATAAAATGTTAATTAATTTTAATTATTATTATTTTAATAATAAATTTTTTATTATTAAATGCTTTGTAGTTAAACATTGATGTGGAAAAATTATATCCAGATTTATTTGGCTAATTATTGGCCAAGTATTATTATATAGGAAAAGATAAAATTTATCATCAGTTTTTGTGAGGCTTGGCAGCCAAAGGAAAAAAATGCAAACCATTTTCTTTTTTCTTTTCATTTGCATGGGAAGCAAGCTCTAAAATGAAACTACTTTCATTTTTCCATTTCAAAATTGGTCAAATGGCTTATGAGCTTCAAGAGAAAAATGAAACCAATTTACATTTTTCTTCTCCTTCCATGGTTGAGAGAAGCAATGCAAAATCTAAAAAAAAAAAAAAAAATTAATCCCTAATCCTTTTTAATTTCTTTCAATTTGGCGTGGAGATCATATTAAATTGCAATGATAAAAGATTGGAAGGCAATTTAATTACTTTATCGATAAAGTGTAAAATATTTCCCAGTATTGACGTGCTAGCACCTGTTTATTCAGTAAATATTCCAGTGATTTTAGAAATACCATAATTATGATTTATGGACAGATGGGAGACTAATAAAGCTATCTTTGTTTTTGTCACATGTGAGAATAATTATTAATTATTAATTAATTTTAATTATTATTATTTTAAAAATTAAATTATTATTATTAAATGCTTAGTAGATAAACATTAATGTGACAAAATTATATTCAAGTAAATTTTGACTTATTTGGCTAATTATTAGCCAAGAAAATATAAAATTTATCATCATTTTTTGTGAGGCTTGGCACCCAAAGAGGAAAAAAATGCAAAACATTTTCTTTTTTCTTTTTTCCTTTTCATTTGCATGGGAAACAAGCCCTAAAATGAAACTACTTTCATTTTTCTTTTCATTTTTCCATTGCAAAATTGGTCGAATGGCTTATGAGCTTCAAGAGTTTCTTCTACTTCCATGGCCGAGAGAAGCAATGTAAGAACCCAAAAAAAAAATTATTCATTCCCTTATCCTTTTTATTTTCTTTCAATTTGGCGTGGGGATCAAGCAAAAAGAGATGAAAAATTGTCTTCTCTTAGCAAATAATAATTGGCCAATAATTAGCCAAATAAGTCAAAACTTAATTGGATATAATTTTGCGACATCAATGTATGTTTATCCACAAAGCATTTAATAATAAAATATTTATTATTAAATTTATAAAATTGAAATTAATTAAAATTTAATTAATTAATAATTATTTATCACATGTGACAAAAACAAAGATAGTTTTCCGATGTTTTATCGAATCAAGGCAGTCGTGACATCGCAGGTCAAAAGACTAGTGGTACACTAGTATGGCTGTGCGATGAATCATTGATTGCGGATAATCGCTCATGTGATTCGACATGTTTGGTCAAGTTCAGTAACATGTTCCTCAAACGCATTACCCATGTTCATGTTCTTGTGACATGAGACCCGTCACCCAACTATCAGTATCAAATAATGCTCTTAAGACAATTTAATTACTTTATCGGTAAAGTGTGAAATATTTCCCGGTGTTGACGCGTTAGCACCCGTTTATTCGGAAAATATTCTAGTGATTTTAGAAATTAATTTATGGACAGTTGGGAGACTGATAAAGCTATCTTTATATTTTGTTACATGTGATAATAATGATTAACTCATTAAATGTTAATTAATTTTCATTATTATTACTTTAATAATAATTTTTTTACTATTAAATGCTTTGTGGATAAGCATTAATGTGGCAAAATTATATTCAAGTAAGTTTCGACTTATTTGACTAATTATTAGCCAAGAAAAGACAAAATTTATCATCATTTTTTGCGAGGCTTGGCAGCCAATGAGAAAAAAAATGCAAAACATTTTCTTTTTTCTTTTCATTTGCATGTGTAGCAAGCCCTAAAATGAAACTACATTCATTTTTCTTTTCATTTTTCCATTTCAAAATTGGTCAAATGGCTTATGAGCTTCAATAGAAAAAATGAAACTAATTTTCTTCTGCTTCCATGGCCAGCAATGCAAGATCCCAAAAAAATAAAAAATTCATTCCATTCTCCTTTCTAATTCTTTCAATTGGTGTGGAGATAAAGCAAAAAGTGATGATAAATTGTCTTTTCTTATCTAATAATACTTGGCCAATAATTAGTCAAATAAGTCAACTTAATTAGATATAATTTTGCTACATCAATGCTAAATCACAAAACATTTAATAATAATTTTATTATTAAAATAATAAAAATTAAAATTAATTAATATTTGTTATAAAATAAGAGATAAAATGAAGAAAATAA